>KZ653522.1:0-19467 GCA_001010745.2 Gerris buenoi
CGGGCGGTGCAGCTGCTTCTAGACACCGATATAGACAACCCTAACTACTACACCGACGCTATCAAGTCAGTTTATCAACTTTTCTCTAATACTATTAATGAAAGGATTTAAGGCGAGTACATCTTTATTTGTATAATATTATTTTACACTTTTTTGTTGTTGTGATGGTTCCCTTTTAGGTATTAAATCAAACTATTGTTTAAGTTGCAACGTTTTGACCTGACTACCCATTTTGCAAGCAACATTAGATGACAGATGTAATAATTTATCTACAACATTTGACTTATTTAGACTACAACTCCTGTAATGTGATTTAGTGGGTATTGTTACATGTTGTGAAACTTAGTAAAACAAACTTGGAACGGCATCGTTCCTTCATTAAACATTTTGTAACAAAACAAATATATCCCCTCACTTGTGATCACACACTTAATCTGTGCATCGTAGATAAAAACACAAGAAATTAACAAAAAAAAAACAACTGGTGGTGATATAATGGTAAGTGATAGTATTCTGAATTAAGTCAAATTCCATATCACATTCTTATTATTGACTAGTAGTCTCCCTTTAGAAGAAGAAAACAATTTAGAATTTAATTGTTGTTTATTTATTAATCGTAATTAGAGTTATTCAGGTTAAACCTGAATATAATTCATTTATAATGTTCCAAGGCGAGAATTATGATTCGAATTTTGGATAATTACCACTGTAATACTTATTCAAGGATCTCGAGTCTGTTTTGATATTTATTGCGGAATCTAATCTGATTGCTATTTCAACACTTCTATCATCTTTCTGTGATTTGACTTATTTTCAGTACTGATGATTTTCGTGTCCTCGAAATTGAATTTGTGGTCGGTGGCCAATGCGTGACAAGATAAGGCAGTATTGAAGTTGCCCTTACTTTTATCATATTTATGCTGTTTAATGCAGTTGCAGATTAATGTTGAGAGTGTGTTGTATTCACTTAATATTTGTTTACAGCATATTAAAAGGATTAATAATATTGTAGATATGTTGAACAGATGAGGTTTTTACTAGTTATTTGTTTATTTGTTCAGGGCTTGCTTAGTGGCTACAATTCAGCAGACTGGAGCTGCTCAAAGCACTATTAAGCTGGTCGCTACTAATCTCATCGCTAACGGCAAAGTCTGGGAAGGTAAATTAATTCCACAGTAATAAACTAATTTTTTTTTTTAAAATTTGAAGTTGATCATCTGCTTTTTAGGGTTTCATTGGTAAAACCAAAAAAAAGAAACCCTTATAGTTTCGTTCCTGTGTCTGTCTGTCTGTCTGTCACTCTGTACGGTTCCAATAACTTTTAAAGCAAAAGAGATAAAAGGGTGAAACTTACCAGTAATAAAGATCGTTTTGACGCGCACACAGGAAAAATATAGAGAACTCAAAATAATCAGCTGTTCAAATTCAAAATGGCGGATAATTCACATCGCGAGAAAAAAATATTTTTTTAAAATTTTGAGTGGGGTATCAAATGAAAGGTATTGAAGAGTAGATGACAAATATATATAACACTTGAGGGAAATATTTCATTTTTTCCGCCATTTTGTCAAAAAATTAATAATCCCCCCCCCCCCCATACCCCTTACTAATTTTGAAGTGGGGTATCAAATGAAAGGTATTGAAGAGTAGATTACAAATATATATACCACTTAAGGTTAGTGTCTCATTTTCGGCGCCATTTTGTCAAAAAACATCGAAATTTTTCGTCCCCCCCCCTCTCCCCCTTTCTAATTTTGTTTCACAATACCAACGATACCCTTTTTACGTGAGACTTCACGCCTTACCAATTTATTATATCTTAATCCTTCAGTGCTGGTGCTTTGTTTTCTTACGATATTAGTTGTGTGGTTTACATAAATTCCACAGCCTAAATTTTCCCCATTTTCAGGGTCTGAAATTAAACAAAATTGGAAATCTCTGAGTTATTGAAGCGAGCGTAGCGATCTTCCTACATTCAATGATATATGCTCCGTGTCTGAAACATACGACGATAACTTGAGTTAAAGTTGACCGATTTTGATCAAATTTGGTACACATGTTCATTTTACCAATACTCAGGACAAGTTCGTTGGACCAAGTTGTCTGTCCAAGCATTGTCTGTATGTGCATCAAAATTAAAATTTAAATTTTAGGATGGGAAATTTTTTTAACTGTATCTATTCGATGAGACGAACATTTTTTTGCAAATAACATTTTGTAGTAAAACCAACAGTATCACCGCTATAAATTAATAAAGATTGTTAAAACTATTAAAGCAGATACCTAAAACGTTTAAAGTAGAAAAAAAAAATTGTTTTTACCGATATCTTACGCCGCTGTACTACTGTCATACCCTTTATCTCTTAACTCATCAATCATGATTCATGATTATCTATTTTTTTCAATATTCAATACATAATTATTTCATTACAATACGCTCGCTTCAATGATAGAGCTGATTAATAATTAATACTTAAAACAAAACACTTTTTATCATTTTATCAATAACAATTTTATATTATTTACAAAAAAATCTAATAAATATGTTCAAACTCAAATTTTAGGTAGAAAAATATCATTATATTTTAAGGTAGGGAATAAGTATCAAAGAGTGGAATAAAAATTTAAAAATTATTTACAAATACTTTAATTATATTTAACCATATAATTTAACTTAAAACTTAGAGGTTTTTTTAAAAAAAAAAAAAAAAAAAAAAAAAAAAAAAAAAAAAAAAAAAAAAATAGTACTCCAAGCAAAAACAATACCTAATTAGCTGACAACAACGTAGAGAAAGCGAATACAAAGCTAAGACTATTCAAAGATTACCTAGACCTTCAAAACCAGTTCCAACCATGCTCATTTTTGCGATGGTTGGAGTACAAAATTACCCCATAAGAGGATTAAAGTGTTAAATACTGTTAGTTGGAGAAATTAGGGTAATGCAATTATTTTATGTGTTTAAAATTTTATTTCCTTTTGTTACTGCATTTTATCTTCAACACATTTTATACTTTCTCGAGTGAAGAAAAAGAGTTGATGGATTCACACATTTTGAGATCCCCTGAATCCAAAAATGTGTTATATTTAAAATTGTTTATAAATTTTAATGTTTTTTGTGTGTTATTATTCTAAACCCTGACCTAGAATTCATGGCATCCTGAGGAGTGAGCTAGTGTTGTTTTTGTGACATATTTAGTTAGTATAATGTAGACAGAATTTCTATTGTTTTAATCATAAAATTGTCCCACAAGAAAACACAATAGAAATTCTCTAATTTACTATTTTTTTCTTTTTTTTTCTTTTGGGTTTTAGTCCTGTTCGACAGCTTAGGCCATTAAAGGACAGGAGTTATCCAACCACTTTACTCATCTACTCGATGAGATCATTAGTGTGAAACATGTCTGACCCCTCCAGGATTCGAACTCACGCAGGGGTTTTAGACCTTGGTTTCAGAGCTAAGGACGCTAATCTCTCGGCCAAGCCGGCCCTTCTAAAATTTACAATTGTTTGTTTTTATTTATATTAATTATCACGGAGAGCTGTCATTTAGAAAATAAAACTATAACTGAACCGACACCGACAGTTGTAATTTTAAACGATGCTAACTTTACAGTTTTCCTGAATGCCCAATTCTTGGTCGGGGTTTAGTGGACTCTTTAATTTCTTTTCTAGGTGTACAGCTGTTATGTTTAATCGGCAAGGGACTGGACGGGTGTAGATATTTAGTTTCATCAGGACTATGGGATTCGGCTGTTTGGCTAGCCAAGGCGATTCTCCCTCCTCATGAAACCCAACATCTTATGACTAAATATGCCGATCACTTGGCCAATTCCGGAGATAAGGTAAATTTTATAAAGTTGTTTACAATGAACACTTTAATTCATTAGGTTATAAGTAACTACCGTAAAATCTCGTGTATAATACGCACTTTTTTTACCTATTTTTTCCTTCCAAAATCGGGGTGCGTATTATACACGAGTGAAAAAAAAAAATACTTCGTTTACACCTTAAATTTTACCTCATTAAAAAATAATAAAAAACATTAACGTAAACACACTTTTTGCTTTAACAAAAACTAATTTTATGTATCTTATCGTATATATTTTGGATACCATACTTATTTTTATTCTCTTTTTTAGAGAGACTTGTTATCATCATGGTTATGTTATTTTATTTCGCTAGTTGATCAAAGTCATTGATAAAAGTAGATAGAAGATAATTTTTTTTGTTTATCTCAAAAACTGGTACCGCCGTGAGATTACACTTGTGATTACACCATGTGATAACACCGGCTTGATAACAAACGACTGATTTTAAAGGCGGCCCTTCTACGAATTTATCTATTTAATAAGAAAACACCCAGTTTTCTTATAAAACAGACAACTCATTAGCTATCTGACCTCGCAAGTAAAAATATTACACTTTAAATAATAGAAATTACATGTAAAATGTGCCAAATATAACATTCTAGGTACGAATTTTTTTCTAAAATTTGACGGAAAAGTCGGGTGCGTATTATACGCGAATATTTAATTTTCCCCAAATTATCGCTCAAAATTTGGCCTGCGTATTATACACGGGTGCGTATTATACGCGAGATTTTACGGTAATTTAAAAAGGTTCATTAAATAGCAAAGTATAAAATAGGTTAGCAATAGTGAGTGGCCCATACACCATTTTAGGTTTCTGTACAAAGTACAAAAAGAAACCTTATATAACGGCTCTGTCTGTCTGTCTGTCCCTCTGTCTTTCTGTCTGTCTGTCTGTCTGTCCGTTGGCTTGTTTCAACTCAGAAACTTACTATAGCTAGAAACATGAAATTTGGCACACAGGTACATCTCGGCATTTTAGACAACTGGACAAATTTTGGAGTTTTTACACTTAATATTTTCAAGATGGCGGCCCTGCCAAAAGGTGACCAAAAAAAGTTTTTAGTAACCATGGCATATTATACATCAATTTAAAGGTCTTGAAGTGTAGAAAATGAACATACAACTGTAAAAATTTTACACTTGATATTTTTAAGATGGCAGCCAATATGGCAGGTGGCTAAAAAAGTTTTTAGGTACCATATGGCATGTTATACATCAATTTAAAGGTCTTGAAGTGTAGAAAAAGAATATGCAACTATTACACTTAATATTTAAACTTAATCGTACAGAAACCGGCGATTATCGCCTCACGAACTTATGAGAAGCGCGCCTTACTTGTTTCAGTTTATCCTTCATCATTAGAAATGTATGGCTTTACCATCCTCATTTTACAAATCGTAAGTCTAAAGTTCTAGAGTGCTGGAGAAGTAGAAGAATAACTGCTTTGAAGTTATTTATTACAGTGTTAAACACCTTTATTTAATAAAGGTGTTTAACAGGCCAATCCTTGATCGAGGGATTGTTTACAAATTTTCAAAACTAGACATTAACTCGATAGAAGTACACGAGGTATAAGAAATCGAACTTGTACCGGAATGTGGCACTTTTACGTAAATAACATTTTAAAAATATACAGCTTGTTTCGCCAACTAAAGCCATAAAAAGAAAGGCATGGAGAGCATAAAGCAAAGTTATTTTGGCACTTCTTTAGATTGTTACCGCCCCTTATTAAGAAAAAAGAGGGGAGTAACAATCTAAAGAAGGTGTACCGAATGTTCTTCTTTAGACTATTACTCCCCTTATAAAAACAGAAGTGTAATATTCCTTTGTCTCATAGTACATTGGACTAAACATCCCTTATTTATAATAGACTATATTATATAAATAGACTCCAAACTATGATTTATATTCTAGTAACGGAATGAATGATGTATAATATTGACCTGGTTGTATTCCTAGAAGACTTTGAAAACAAAACTCTTTAGTTATTTCATTTAATTGCTAGGCCTTCATGATAATAGGAAACATAGGCTGTAATATATAGTATGAAGCCTGCACGGAGCAGAGGGTGAAACCTAGTCTTAATATAAACTTCTCTTTATCTAATGATGCTATTGACCATATTGCAGTCTAGAATCTTTATAAAAAGTTTCTGGTCTTAAGATGTCTTTAGTAATTAGTTATTTATTTTGTGTTTCCAGTTTGAAGCTATTCTAGTACTGATATCACAGTGTGAGTTTGGTAAAGCTCTAGAGATGCTGTTCAGTCAACACCAGATCCTCACGGCTGCTCTTCTTCTCATCTCCTGCAAGGAGTACGCCATACCCATACCTCATATCCTTTTCATTCTGTTTAAATATACTTGTGTCGTGTTATTTTTCTTTCAGTGTTTCTTGTTCTATGCTGCGTATCATTTTTGTCAATTCCCTTGACGAAATTACACTCTTTTGATTAAAAATTCAACTGCACTCATACGGAGAGTTTAAATTTAAATCAAATTATAATTACTATTTACCATGGGAGACAGACAGAGAAAAATAAACTTCAGCGCCGGGACTCAACCACGAACCCTCCTATATTTCCAGTATAGACGCTCTAACTGAAGAATAATTTCCTCTGTCAATAACTATACCTAGACCCGAATTAAGCTTTCAAATTTTTCCACAAGTCTGAGAAGTCAACATTAACGACAATAGAACTAGACGGAGAAATAACGCTTGTAATTATAAAGTACCCTACTAAGTACCCTACTAATTGATTGTACAGGTACTAAGTACCTAGTACAATCAATTAGAAATTCAATTTTTAAGTTTTTGGTAGTATTCATACTACGGAAAATTTACATTTATTTATTTATTTTTTTGGGTGTCGGACTACAAAGGTCAAATACACCCGTGGGTAATTTCAAATTTATTAAATATATGAGAAGAGAAGGTTTATTGAATATCAACTTAAAAATTTAAAAAAAAAAAAAAAATTGTACACAACACACAAATGTGTATTGTATCTGGGCAGTGGTGTTATGTAAATAACCCAAGCACTGTAAATACAGTAGTCACCGCTTAATGTGATCACTTTGGGACCAAGGCCTAGTGATCACATTAACCGACTGATAATAATAAGCAAAATCTCATTGGTTAAGCTTTTATTATGTTTTTATCGGATCAAAATATAAATATAAATAGATAACACTGGAAAATTCCGATATTCCCGCTAACAGCCATAGCTGCTGAAGCAGATGGGGGGGGGGGGAAATAAAATTAAAAAAATAATAATAAGCAATAGGCACTACTGGAGGGAGTGATACTAAAAAAAATTAATAAATAAATAAAAATAGGAAAAAACTGTTTATTACGTACACATAAAACACATGCACACATGAAATGACACTAAACATATTTTACATTTCTTTTCTTTCATTCTCCTTACATTCTTTTCTCAGAAACCATTCTTTTAGGGCACACTCAACATCTTCTTCTTGTCCTCTCCGTTTTCTTTTGCGAATTTGGTTCTCATTCGTTAAAGAGACAATCCCGATATTATCCTTCCGTTGTTTTAGTAGTTTATTCAGCAATGGCTGAGAAATTTTCCAATTTAATTGCGGCTTGCCACTGGCTCATCTCGGTCGAAAGACGATCTTAAGATGTCTGACCTCCTACGAGGTGAGATCACGACGTTTTGAAGCTCTCATTCTTTGTTTAACACTTTTTAGAACAAAACTAATCGACTTCGAACTTGTATAAATGTAATGTTAATTTGACTAAAGAGTTCTCAGAAACGATTGAAAGACAAAAACAAATTATCTCTGTATAAGTAAAATGTCGTAAAAATAGGGGGAGAAATGGATGTTTAGATGTCCTATATGTCTGTGTATAGTAATATAGAGGAAGGGAAAGGTGGCGTGAGGTTTACTTCCTGAGAATCCTGGGTGTTTAGACGAAACACTTCTCGGTTTGCCGCAGCTGTAGTCGTTTCCCCGAAAATTGTATAAAAAAAATTTAACGAGTTCGACTTGACTTTGATCACAATAAACGAAATACTGATAACAATAAACGGATAATTTCTAATGCATTGGTATTGGGTGGGCCCGTTCCAAGCTATTTTGATCAACAATGTTCTTTTTCTTTTTTTTTTGTACATTTTTCCTTAACATGTACTTTGTATGTTTACATGATGTATCTGTATCTATAGTGACAGTGTTAAGCGAGTACATGTCTACGATTGGCAACACCGAGGCAGCACAAGCGTTCCCCGGATATTTTGGAATTGAGACTTAGGAAACTTCGAGACTGACGAAGGAAAGTTGAAATCCATCACATGTTTAATTAGGACTAGTCAGTGCCTCAGCGAGAAATGTCTTGATAAATGTTAACTTATTTTTATTTAGGCTTTGAAAAATTAGTAATGGATATGCCGAGAAATCCAAATTATTTCTATTGAAACTTCCCAAGACACACTTAATTAATAGAATATACTAAACTAGAGTTATTTAGTGTCTTTATTTTGCTATTACAGTAGAGTCCCGCTAATCCGAACTAATTGGGACCGAATCCAGTTCGGATTAGGCGGATTTTTGTAAATTAACGTAGGAAAAGCTACAATTTTCTGATTGGGAAAAAAATAGAAGTAAGATTGAGATATTTTGCGCTATCTCAAGTGAAAAGACCATTGAAAAATGTAGTAAGACGACTGTTTCATTTTACGATAAATTAGACGAAGCGCTTTTCCTATGGTTTTCTCAAGAAAGACTGAAAGGAATCCCTATCACTGGCCCTCTAATCCAAAAAAAAGCTCTTCAATTAAACAACCTCATGGATGGTGAAGCATCATNTTTTTTTTTTATACAAATAGATGGGAAATTGTAATTTTATTTTAGGCAAAAGATTTTTGTGTTTTTTTACATTAATTTGTTCTAAAAGTTATATATCACACATTATAATAATTTAATTATATTATTTAAATAATGACAATTATCGTAAAAATTATTATTATTTTTAAAAGTTGTTATTTTAAAAAACATTTATTTATGATTTTGTTATTATCATCATCATTGTTGCGTACATAGATTTGTCCTCTTTAGAATAAAGTTTTAATAGGAGCGAGATTATAACAGTGAAAATTCTGTACACCCGTCAATTCTTCCCTGTGATGTGTAGATAATAGATTACTATTTAAATAATTCAAAAAATTTTATGCCAAACAATATATTCCCTCATTTAGTGGCACAGCAATGTAATTGTATGGAAATATAATATTACACAAGAGCCAAAAAACACAATAAATAATTAAAATTTAATACATCTTAAAAATAATAAAAATTATGTTTTATGGTGTATAAGGAGCAAACTATAGTTTTGGTGTTCCATTAATTTGATTCATCGGGTTATACGGAACAATTGTAAAGTGTTAACATAAATGTCACAGTTACATCGTTATTCTGATGGAGGAGCAACATCATTATATTTTAAATTGTACAATAATAATGAAAATAGCAACTTTTGTCTTAAATGAAAAATTAGAAATTGATTTATTATTGTTTGTTTTTTTTTTAAATAAAAAACACAATGAAATGGAATGAATAAGAAAACATGAAAATTTAATTTGTAGAATTAATTTTTTTAATTTAAATAATAAGAAAATCCAAAAAAATCATAATCACAACCCTTATTTATCACACTTTTATTCATTGTAAAAAAAACANAGTGACATGTCTCCACTCTGCAAAGCATGCTTCACAGGGTAGTGACATGTCTCCACTCAGCAAGACAAGTTTCATGTGGTGGAGATATGTCTCCACTTGGTAAGGTAAGCTTTGAAAAGTGGATCCACAGTTGAAGTTTAAATATATTTCTTGATGTAGCAAGGAATTAACTATTTCATAAAAAGCACCTGACATTTAATCAAATTATGAACGTTCTTTATCATTTCAGAATTCATTAAACAATAACAATAAAATAATAATAATAATAGCATTCACAATGATTATATTCTTTTAAAGTGACTCAAAAATAAACATCATTTAACTTATTTTATTTTATTATTTTTTTTTTTTTTAAATTAATCTAAACAAATTAAATTAAATAGAAATTAAAAAATACAAAATATATATTTATATTTAAAGTAAAAGAATTATTCTAATGAAAAAAAATGTTATTATGGAACCCTGTTACTTGTTTTGTTTATTTTTGTTATATGTCAAATTATATGTCACTTGGTTTTATAAATATCGAAAACAAATCGTAGTTAACAGTTTATACGTCTTTAGCATTTTTTGTGATTTTATAATTTAATTTAATGAAAAAATTAATGGNTAACAAGTTTCCACAAACTAAGGGTTTAAGCTTTTTACTCCAACTACTGAAGAAACTGAACTACTTGAGTTGATGTAATGTTCAATTCCGAGCAGAGGCAGAACATTTTTTATGTCTTTCTCCCTTCTACATTAATAATATACTTTTTGATTATAAATAAAAGTCTATTGACTTTAAGATTTTTTGAAGATGAAGAATTTAATTTTGAACAAATTTAGAGCTTATATTATGTAGTAAGTGCACTTTACAACCTTTTACATAATACTTAAGATTTGAATAACTGGAATTAAATTTTACTTTTTCAAAATTAAATCATGATCAAATAATTTTGTTGAAAAACTTTGTCTAAACCACAAAAAAAACAACAAATAAATAATTTTATTGTTTGTTGTTACGCTATTTTATAAAAGCGTAAGTTTCGGCTGCCAGAGTCCAATAATCTATATTTTACGGAGTTATGGTTAATCCCTACAATTTGAATCTATTACAGGGATTAAATGAGATGATCCCTTAAGGGATTTTCAAATGACTCAAGACCAACTCCCTTTAGAATGATGTGACGTGTTAAAAACATGCAGGACAAAATCTTATCCAATCTATTCCGGAATTATTCTAGATTTATAATTACTTTTTAAACTAATTGCAAATAAATTTTTACTCTGCACTCTTTATTTTTTTTGGAACGAAGTTCCTTATGGCACGTTCGGAGCCTGGGAGTGAATCCGAAAAAAACAACCAAAATCACTGTCATGAAATCACCGTCACGCTAAATCCGTCACGAAATATCTACCGATAACTTGAGTAAAAGATCACCGAGTTAGTTGAAATTTGGTACACATGTTCATTTTACCAATGCCCAGGCTGTGTACGTTGGAAAACGTTATCCGTCCAAGCGTTCACACACAACACTCGCGTAAACGTAAGCTTCAAAAAGACGGGAAAAAATGTTATTATGGAACCCTGTTACTTGTTTTGTTTATTTTTGTTATATGTCAAATTATACGTCACTTGGTTTTATAAATATCGAAAATAAATCGTAGTTAACAGTTTATACGTCTTTAGCATTTTATGTGATTTTATAATTTATATTTAATGAAAAATGTAAGGAACTTTTTGTTCCTACCAGGTGTCCCGCGACACCACACGTTTTATTTATTTATTTTTTTTTTAAAGTAAATCAATAAAGTCAACATTTATCAACAATATTCTTAAACATAAAACTGAAATTTAAATAAATTAATTTTTTAAACAGTAAAAAACTAGCTATAATGTATAATGTTATTGCTATTAAATCGTGCAATATTTTTTTTAATAATTTAAATAAACGGTTAATTATTAATAAAATAGGAGTGAATAATTACTGAAGGTTGGCATTTCCTTTATTTTTTGTTTTAAAACCATTTTTTTTTTAATTATTATTTTTGTTTAAAAATAAACAAGTTTAAAACAAAAATTTGCCATTATAAGGTCAAAAGTATTTTATAAGGTTGGTTAGCTAAATTTTAATTTCATTTTTTTTTTTTTTTAAATATTGGCACCAGTCTTAATTGAAATGCATTTTGGCAGACTAATAAAAGTTTATACAAAAACAAAATTTAATAAGAATACTAAACATGCGGAGATACATTNTTTCCAGTATAGCGCTCTACCAATTTTTCTCTGCCGGACACCCATAGTTAATAATATTATAATTTGATTTAAATAAAGCAGCCTTGGCTTTTATACATTTTATAGATTTTTGAAGAACTAGAGATACATTATAAATAGAAATATGTAGAGAGCGAGTCATATGACATCGTTAGTCTCTTGACATCATATGACTCACCCACAACAGGCCTAAAGCTGCTTTGATAAATAAACAAGCATTCTTTTCTGTAGAGACACTGTTTCTTTATACAGTAGAACCTCGATAAGAAGTGTCTCAAGAGAATTAGGGAAACAGTCTTGTTATCGAGGTGCTCTTTTTGTTGAGGGTCGTGTTATCAAGGTTATTTTGGCTATCAGTTGTGTTATTAAGGTTATTTTGGTTATCAGTTGTGTTATCTAGGTTATTTTGGCTATCAGTGTTATGGAGGTTAATGGAATCACTAAATACTATTTTTCAAGTCTAGACTTGTTCAAGGTCAACCCGTTCCTGTATAGAGTCGTGTTATAGAGGTTGACTTCTCAAAACAACTTGTTATAGAGGTTCTGAGTTACGTTGTGAATTGGAAAAAATCCGTGTTATTGAGGTTGTTTGGCTAATAATAGTTGCGTTATAGAGGTTAATTTAACATTATGTGCTATGAAAATCTCAAGGGGATTTGAAAATTGCACTTGTAATTGAGGTTGTCGTGTTATTGAGGGTCGTGTAAGCGAGGTTCTACTGTACTTATTTTGATTTTGAGTTATTGTTGGATTTTTTCCATTGCCTTCTTTCATTTCCAAAAATTGGACAGACTCAAATAAAGTTAAACCCTTTTACAAATAAATTAGAAGATATTACTGCTGCAAAACACAATAACATTTCTGTAGCTCATTAAAATTACCAAAAAAAAAACTTTCCTAAAATCCACTTACCCCTCTAATCTTATTTACTACCCCAGTAATGGAATGGAAGTAATGTGAGACCCCTGAGACAACTTGTTTAGGTTTTTTTCAGAATTTTGAACTTGTTTTCACAAACTAATAAGATGTGTTTTGAGTGTGGGATCATCCACACCTGACATAGAAGCAAATTTAAAGTGGAAAAATCTTTGGTTATTGAAAGCAATATCATGGAAATGATATATAAGACTGGACAGGAACAGATAAACCAACTTTTAATTTAAAGACAACAAAGTGAAGGCAATATAGCTATTCGTAGGTTTAACCCTGAGAGTAACACGTTGGGTCTCCGGAGCCTACGAGCTGCTCCAATCCCCCCTCCTATTCATCCATTTTAATTTTTTAAGGTCAACAACTCTGGTATTCCTCAAATATTTTGTCGTGAAAACAATATCACTCAATTCGGATCTACACGCCTTTTGCAACGTCAGTATTTTACAAAAAAATAAAAAAAAAAATAAAAAGAAAAAAAATAAAAAAAAGGCTTAAATGTAAAGTTTTGTAGACCCCTTGAGCCGAATGTTACTTACCTGTAAAATTTCTGTGTGTATATTTTTTGAAAATTTTAAATTATTTCTGTACAATATATTTTTTTAATATGTTTATTTTCCCCTAACATTGTATTTTTGCATTAAACATTAAACACTTATATATTAAGCGAAGCAGCCTATCCCGTGCCTCATTTATTTTATAGGTCTTAGAAGCCTAGGGTGTTTAAAAAGCGCTAAAAAACAACATGTTAGTGTGAGGGTTAAATATAGTTCAATTATTTATTCAATCGTCAAAATTAAATTTGCTATTTATTTAAATGTCCTGTGATTTCATTAAATATCTGCTATGTATTGGCCTTAAGTATCTCCTATGTAAAGAGCGCAGGCAGTTGAAATAAATCTGGGTCTTGAATGGGGTCTACTTTTAAACAAACCATTAAAATTTCATAAAAACCAGATAAGTAATTTTGATGATATTGGTGTAAATAAATGTATGTTTGTGCGCAGAAGAGAAACAAATAGGCGTAGAAGGTGGGAACTTAAATAGGACAAAAAATGGGCTAATTATGACCTACCAACCGAATTTCAATAAAATCAGAAGAGTAGTTTTTAAGATATTATGTTGGTTCGCAAAAAATGAACAAGAGACTGAACCAAAAATGTTCCCTGACGTCTGAAACAGATTTAAGTCTTAGAATTTTTGAAATTGGAGACCTAAAAATTTCTGTTACCTTTGGTATGCCCAGAAGCAAAAAAAAAAATTGCTTAACAATAACATTTATAAGCTTGGGATGAAATTAATATAACATCGATTTACACTTTTAAAATCATTGTAGTATATTTTTTTTTCTTAGAAAATATAGATTACACTGTACAAAATAAATAATACAACTAACAAAAAAAAAAAGTTTTTAACATAATAATAAAAAATACTAATTTCTTTTTTGCCAAAAAAAACTTTTTAACCATAAAAAGATTAAATAAATAAAAATACATTTGATCAAAAATTCACTCCTAAAATATTATGTTGTAATTAACGATATTGGAAAAAAGATAAGATATTAGTATTATTAATTAGATTGTGTATTATTTAAGGATACATTTTGTTTTAAAATAATTGATTTAAGGGTCCTTTATTTATTTTGAAGAATAAATTCATAAGTGTATATATAAATATACTGATATATATTGGTGTGGTTTATTGGCTGTGTATGAAATTATAATCAATAATTTAAGTAAGAAGTTCACCTCTAATTAACTATCGTATTAAGTTTTGATATTTTTTTTTTAATATAATTAACATTTTTAGAAATGTAAGTAGAATAGGATGGATTAATTTTTTATTCTGAGTAAACAATTCCAATAAAATTCTCACAAATCACTAAATTAATATTAATTATCTTTAAATATTAATTATAAATGAAGAATGGGAGAAGACGAATAAAAAAAAAAAAAAAAAAAAAAAAAAAANATCAGTTTTATAACATCGACCTAACATGGTTTGTAATCAGTTTTATAACATCGACCTAACATGGTTTGTAATCAGTTTTATAACATCGACCTAACATGGTTTGTAATCAGTTTTATAACATCGACCTAACATGGTTTGTAATCAGTTTTATAACATCGACCTAACATGGTTTGTAATCAGTTTTATAACATCGACCTAACATGGTTTGTAATCAGTTTTATAACATCGACCTAACATGGTTTGTAATCAGTTTTATAACATCGACCTAACATGGTTTGTAATCAGTTTTATAACATCGACCTAACATGGTTTGTAATCAGTTTTATAACATCGACCTAACATGGTTTGTAATCAGTTTTATAACATCGACCTAACATGGTTTGTAATCAGTTTTATAACATCGACCTAACATGGTTTGTAATCAGTTTTATAACATCGACCTAACATGGTTTGTAATCAGTTTTATAACATCGACCTAACATGGTTTGTAATCAGTTTTATAACATCGACCTAACATGGTTTGTAATCAGTTTTATAACATCGACCTAACATGGTTTGTAATCAGTTTTATAACATCGACCTAACATGGTTTGTAATCAGTTTTATAACATCGACCTAACATGGTTTGTAATCAGTTTTATAACATCGACCTAACATGGTTTGTAATCAGTTTTATAACATCGACCTAACATGGTTTGTAATCAGTTTTATAACATCGACCTAACATGGTTTGTAATCAGTTTTATAACATCGACCTAACATGGTTTGTAATCAGTTTTATAACATCGACCTAACATGGTTTGTAATCAGTTTTATAACATCGACCTAACATGGTTTGTAATCAGTTTTATAACATCGACCTAACATGGTTTGTAATCAGTTTTATAACATCGACCTAACATGGTTTGTAATCAGTTTTATAACATCGACCTAACATGGTTTGTAATCAGTTTTATAACATCGACCTAACATGGTTTGTAATCAGTTTTATAACATCGACCTAACATGGTTTGTAATCAGTTTTATAACATCGACCTAACATGGTTTGTAATCAGTTTTATAACATCGACCTAACATGGTTTGTAATCAGTTTTATAACATCGACCTAACATGGTTTGTAATCAGTTTTATAACATCGACCTAACATGGTTTGTAATCAGTTTTATAACATCGACCTAACATGGTTTGTAATCAGTTTTATAACATCGACCTAACATGGTTTGTAATCAGTTTTATAACATCGACCTAACATGGTTTGTAATCAGTTTTATAACATCGACCTAACATGGTTTGTAATCAGTTTTATAACATCGACCTAACATGGTTTGTAATCAGTTTTATAACATCGACCTAACATGGTTTGTAATCAGTTTTATAACATCGACCTAACATGGTTTGTAATCAGTTTTATAACATCGACCTAACATGGTTTGTAATCAGTTTTATAACATCGACCTAACATGGTTTGTAATCAGTTTTATAACATCGACCTAACATGGTTTGTAATCAGTTTTATAACATCGACCTAACATGGTTTGTAATCAGTTTTATAACATCGACCTAACATGGTTTGTAATCAGTTTTATAACATCGACCTAACATGGTTTGTAATCAGTTTTATAACATCGACCTAACATGGTTTGTAATCAGTTTTATAACATCGACCTAACATGGTTTGTAATCAGTTTTATAACATCGACCTAACATGGTTTGTAATCAGTTTTATAACATCGACCTAACATGGTTTGTAATCAGTTTTATAACATCGACCTAACATGGTTTGTAATCAGTTTTATAACATCGACCTAACATGGTTTGTAATCAGTTTTATAACATCGACCTAACATGATTTGTAATCAGTTTTATAACATCGACCTCTCTCCGATTAACTTGGATATTTACAATCAATGGCAATACATTACATGCCTGGGTCCTAATTTAGGGGAACTAAAAGTTATCAATTGATAATGTACAGAAAATAGTACGGGGTAAAGATACACAAGAACATACGAGAAAATTATAGAGGCATCACAGATCAAGGATCTTCATGATAATTATGTCACTACTAGAATTTAAATTTAGTAGAATTAAAAAGGAAGAGATATAGAGGCAGATAAAAATGGAATCCCCTCGGCTGAGAATTGAAACTTTGTCTCCTCAACTAACAACTTCATCAGTCTATTGTGCAATTCAGCGTTGGGGTATATTCTTGTGTCTGTCTGTTTGTCACAATTCTTGAGTCTGTCTGTTTGTCACAATTCTTGTCTGTCTGCTACACTTTCTCTTTAATAAAAGTTTTTTTTTATTCAAACTTTGTCTCATCAACTAGAACTTTTTCTGTCTATTGTGCAATTCTGCGTTGGAGAATATTCTTGTGTCTGTCTGTTGGTCACAATTCTTGTTTGTCTGTTAAACTTTCTCTTTAATAATAAGTTACTTTTTTAAATTTGTAAACTTTAAATACCTACAATGACTGTTAGACTGTATTCCTACATCTTTATTTATTTATTTTTTTTTGTAAATTTTGAATAAAATGAAGAGCAACAAAAATTTTGAATAAAATGAAGAGCAACAAACAAAACTAAAGTATGCACCTGGTTTGCTTTTTTGTGCATTGTTAAAAACCTTAACTTAATGTATTTTGGCAAATTAAAAAATCAGCTGTTAGGATTGTGTAAAATACCAGGAGTGAAGATCTTACGTAAAGAGTATAATATGAATACAAATTCATACTTCAACCGTAAGGAAAGACAACTACTGTCAGGGCGAAAATACTACCACAGATGGGTTTTAGGTTTGGAAATTTCACTCTTACAATTTTCAAGATGGCAGCCAATATGGCGGACAACTAAAACGAAATGTTTTAATCAGTGTGTTACACATCGATTTATCTATACATCGATTTATAGGTCTTGAAATAAGGGGAAAAAATGCAACTCTTATTACTGCATTTTCATTTTTTTGCCAGTGTTTTGAAAAAAGTAAATAAATAAATGGCTGATATGAGAGGTTTGAAAAGGAAAGTGGATGCTTATGAGGTATGTTACATATAATTTTGTTACATATGATTAAGAAAAGGTAAGTTTTTCCCTAAAAAATGTTAATTGATTTACAAGAGTTCTTTATGCATAGCTATCACAAGTTTAATCATGCTATCAATAACTGAACACATCAATAAATAAATAAAAGTCAATCAATCGATAATTAAATAAGTGTGTTACCAGAAAAAAAAAAACTGAACCTATTACCAATACATAGATTAGAGAGAAATACATAAGAATAAGAATGTAAATATAGTTTCAATTATGACATAGATTAATAGTAATAAGACATCCAGGTTCCTACGAGAAAATTATAGAGGCATCACAGATCAAGGATCTTCATGATAATTATGTCACTACTAGAATTTAAATTTAGTAGAATTAAAAAGGAAGAGATATAGAGGCAGATAAAAATGGAATCCCCTCGGCTGAGAATTGAAACTTTGTCTCCTCAACTAACAACTTCATCAGTCTATTGTGCAATTCAGCGTTGGGGTATATTCTTGTGTCTGTCTGTTTGTCACAATTCTTGAGTCTGTCTGTTTGTCACAATTTTTGTCTGTCCGTCACACTTTCTCTTTAATAATAGTTTTTTTTTTTATTGAAACTTTGTCTCATCAACTAGAACTTTATATGTCTATTGTGCAATTCAGCGTTGGGGAATATTCTTGTGTCTGTCTGTTTGTCACAATTATTGTGTCTGTCTGTTTGTCACAATTCTTGTCTGTCTGCTACACTTTCTCTTTAATAAAAGTTTTTTTTTATTCAAACTTTGTCTCATCAACTAGAACTTTTTCTGTCTATTGTGCAATTCTGCGTTGGAGAATATTCTTGTGTCTGTCTGTTGGTCACAATTCTTGTTTGTCTGTTAAACTTTCTCTTTAATAATAAGTTACTTTTTTAAATTTGTAAACTTTAAATACCTACAATGACTGTTAGACTGTATTCCTACATCTTTATTTATTTATTTTTTTTTGTAAATTTTGAATAAAATGAAGAGCAACAAAAATTTTGAATAAAATGAAGAGCAACAAACAAAACTAAAGTATGCACCTGGTTTGCTTTTTTGTGCATTGTTAAAAACCTTAACTTAATGTATTTTGGCAAATTAAAAAATCAGCTGTTAGGATTGTGTAAAATACCAGGAGTGAAGATCTTACGTAAAGAGTATAATATGAATACAAATTCATACTTCAACCGTAAGGAAAGACAACTACTGTCAGGGCGAAAATACTACCACAGATGGGTTTTAGGTTTGGAAATTTCACTCTTACAATTTTCAAGATGGCAGCCAATATGGCGGACAACTAAAACGAAATGTTTTAATCAGTGTGTTACACATCGATTTATCTATACATCGATTTATAGGTCTTGAAATAAGGGGAAAAAATGCAACTCTTATTACTGCATTTTCATTTTTTTGCCAGTGTTTTGAAAAAAGTAAATAAATAAATGGCTGATATGAGAGGTTTGAAAAGGAAAGTGGATGCTTATGAGGTATGTTACATATAATTTTGTTACATATGATTAAGAAAAGGTAAGTTTTTCCCTAAAAAATGTTAATTGATTTACAAGAGTTCTTTATGCATAGCTATCACAAGTTTAATCATGCTATCAATAACTGAACACATCAATAAATAAATAAAAGTCAATCAATCGATAATTAAATAAGTGTGTTACCAGAAAAAAAAAAA
>KZ653522.1:24145-36156 GCA_001010745.2 Gerris buenoi
TAATACGCCTTCCGAAATAATTAATTCGGCACAAAATACAACTAACGAATTGATGTCATCTTTATCAAAAGAGAAGTACTGAAATACGAGCTTACATACAGGAAGTTTATTATTTTTGTCTGCATTTATTATTAAAATCTAACAATCGTAGATAAAGTACGGTACGCAACTCGTGCGAAAACAGCATTTTGCATCGCTCGGGTGTAAACTCCACACTCGCATGCAAAATGCTACTTTCCACACTCGACGCGTAATGTACTATTAAGGGAGTAGAAGATGGAAACGTAAAAAGAGAGGGAAATAATTTTCTACAATTTGGGTTTGCTCAAAGGTCAGTGTCTCTGGCAATAGTTTCTTAAGGTTTGAAACAAGAAAAAAATTAGAGCTCACATTTCTAGAAGACATAAGTTTGAGACCCTCCATCAGAAGTGTAACTTAAGTTCTAGAAACAGTTGAATTTTTACATTGCTCTCTTTGCATTTGTTGACTATTATATTATTTCAGGATTTAGAAATGGATAAGTGGAATTTAATTAAAAAAATAACATATTTTCATAACGTTTTAGCGAATATTGAAGAAAATACATGAAAACAACATTTACAACTCCCCCTATTGAGAGTCCATCAGTCTATATAGAAGAAGGAGGTCTATGCAGAGAGATAGGGAATAGAAGGATCAGGCAAGGAATCCTTTATTTTGTTTTCAATGGAACCGAAATATACTTTAGATTTTAAAATCACTCGACGACTGAATGTTTTTACCTGCTCCGAACATGCCTCCTATGTACGCGTGCCTCTCGTCAAAGCCTTTCTGTACGATAGCGTTAATGAAGGGAGATCCGTGGAAGAGCATGCGCTCGTTAGACTGGTTCGAGTTCTCTTCCGAAACCTCGTTTCTTCTGTGACTGTACTTCTCCCATAGCTTCCGATTCTGCACTTTCTGAATCTAAAACACAAACATTTTATTTGTCGTGCATTTAGTATTATCACACCAGAAATAGTTGTTACTATCAAATAATCTAAGTTTACCAATGAAGATAAACATAAGATTATAATAATAAGTGGCGTAGAAACCCATAGAGAGGTTAGGCCTGCCAAAGGGCTTATACCAAGGATCTTATAAAATGCGGATTGAGAAATCCTTGGTTAAGAAGTGGAGAAATCCTGGGTTAAGAAGTTCCATTCTTCTTGATCTTTTACAGTTATAACATAACCATAAGGGAAGGTAATCCATCCTACTATATTTTCCAAGTTCTTGGCGACACTTTTTTCGCCTACTGTTCAATCCGTATTTTATAAGATCCTTGGCTTATACATAGTTTGTTTGGTAAGCATTGGGACTGGTTTTATTTAAAAAATATATATTTTGTGGTACCTCACATGTTTATAAAAAATTATGTCACAGTGACTTTTGATACCCTAATATATTAAAGATTCACAAAGAGTTAATATTCTTCAAAATATAACCCTTCTGCATAAATAAACTGCTGCTAGAACTTTTGCCGCTGTTCATACCTGCTGGTAGTCTACTATTACAACGCTCTTCAAGCAACTTGAACACAAAACCACTTGAACACTCTCAACCATCCAATTTTGTGTAAAATTAACCATTCTCTATTAGTCCAGTAAGCACAAACTCCTTTTCGCATTGAGAGTAATTTATGAAATTACCTTGATAACAGTGTATCTGGAGAAGACGCCGCCAGCATGTCCGTTGTCTTTATGCTCTCTGATAGTGTTCTGCATTTCATCTTCTACAGCGATGAACTCCTTATCATCTCGTGTCAGTTCTACTAGTACGCTTGTCTGTTGCCAACTGTGACCTGACACACAAACATAATAAATTGTTCCGTTTTTAACTGATTTATATAACGTATATACTGACATATATACTATAAAAGAACATAATTTACTGAGAGATTTAAGAAATTATTTAGGTATCATAGAATGATACCATCACGCCAAACAAAAGGAAATGAACAAAGGGAAATTACACGATTAAATGTGCAGTTAGTCTGCTTAAAAATTGACCATATAAACATCTTGAAACCTACTCTCTTCTTTGAAAAAAAAGTACTTAAAGACATTTACCTCTAGGCAGACTACATTTCATAGCACATTTATTATGCAGAGAAATACACAATCAAGATTATCAAAAAGTTATCTTAATAAAATAAATAATTGAATAGATACTTTTACCATTAGAATTTAAATTTAATATCAGCATGGGAACCAATGAGAAACATCTGACCTACTAAAGTTTGCGGGTTAAGAGTTGTGACTTTTGACAGGGCAAGAAAATCTGAAAAATTAGGGTGGGGAACCAATGAGAGGTCAGGATTTTGAATTCTAGAAGGTCGGGCCAACTAAGCAAACAAAAATGTCATTGGCCCCACCCCTCCCACAGGCCTATAGGCTTTATTTTTTTCTTACTTAGGTTGGCCAATTTAAGTGTCAAAAGTCAGAACTCATAACCCCCCTCTCAGAATCAAGTCTAATTATAAGACTAAGTGTTTTGGCTGAGCATTATTTCATTTAAATGACTGAGAGCACTAATACTGATAAGCGACCAAAACACTAATAAGATTGAACAGAGAGTTGGTGATACTTACAAGGGCTGAGCGTGAGCTTGTCTATGGCTCTGAGTATCTTATGCCGGTGTCCGTAGGCAGTGATGCCAACCTGCTTCAACTCATCGTGACCCATCTCCGACAGTATTTCCAGAGTTATCTCTTCTCTCTCCAGGGTGCTTATTAACTCTTCCAGTCCAATACTAAACAGACAAACAATTCATCAAATATAGTGAATAATAATTATGACTAGAGAGGTTGGTAGAAACTAACACAACAAAACAACTAATTATTTGTTCGTGAATAATATTACACTTATGCTTTCTCTCATAGATCATTAAACTAAAAACCAAGTTAATAGAATTTTATAGCGTAGGTTTCCACAGAGGTAGTCTAATAAATATAGATCTTACAGAGGAGACACTTCAGGAATCATTCCCAAGGGAGTTATTCATGATGAGAGTAATTTGCAACTGACGAGTCAGATCGGCACACCTGACTCATATATATCCAGGTCCAAGGAGGTATCCGGGGGCCTGGGTGGCTCGGAGGCTAGAGTGCTTGGCTTGCGATAAGGCAAGTTAAGAAGCCAGGAGCAAGGACAGAAGATGGATAGGTGATCGCTTCTGATCCAAAGGTGGTATCCACTCTTGCCCCGAGAAGGGTGGGGAAATTTGACCCGGGGTTGAGTAACCTCTAGTAGAGATGGTATTTAATGAGATAGTCAACTTCTCTCTAGTAGGAGTGTTGCTAAGGTTAGAGGGGAGGGGGGGGGGGACCTCCTCCTTACGGTATAGAAGAGACAGTACCGACCCCTGCAAGGCAAGGGAAAAGAGGACTAATACCTGTGTGTACCTGTCAANGGGGGGGGGGCCCTCCTCCTTACGGTATAGAAGAGACAGTACCGACCCCTGCAAGGCAAGGGAAAAGAGGACTAATACCTGTGTGTACCTGTCAAAAATTCACCCATCTATACAGGTCTAGAACCTAATACCCCTTGATCTATAGACTGGTGTCTTTTGAACTAAGGCTAACAGACTACTACAGTCCAGGAAGGTAAATTTGGTTACAAATATATAAAATAAAGGTTCGTATTTCCATCCTATTACAGTCTGTCCCAAAAGAGAGTTAGTGCGTTGATAGAGTGAGAAAAACTAGCAAATGGTGTGGGAAGCCATTAAGAGCTAGATATTTTCCAAGACAAAAGGTCGGGCTAACTAGGCTAAGATAAATGCTTTTTCCCTCCGAGAGGTTGACCAATCTATGTGTCACTCGATTTCCCGTGCTGTCAACGCACTAACTCTCGTTTGGCACAAACTGTAGTTCCATTTTTGACGAGTATGAAATGGAGCAGCACCATCTGTGCAACCAATGATGGCCCACCCCCACCTCTACAAGTTGGACAGGACTGGGTCAGCTCACTGACTCCCATGAAACTATTTAGATAAATGTTGTAATTATAAGACTGAAGTGTTTACCTGGATAAGAAAGAAATGAGTGAGTTGCTGGAGTGAGTGGAAGAGGAAGCCGACGGTACAGGAGACGGTGATGATGTCAGAGTGCCGACGGATGGAGCTCCGTCACCAGATTGATGCTGGAAAACAAATCAAAAGTTAAATAACTTGCCGACACTAATAATACTTCAAGTCCCAGCAAAAAGTTTTTGGGTTAAAATTTTAACCTAACTTATTTTGAACATGACTTTGAGCCAGATTAAATCAAGTTAATACAGCAATGATCCACTTCAACAAACAAACAGTCTAATTAATAGCCCATAGGGACTGTTATACAAGTTACAGGGCCTAGCCTGAAGTTATGTGGTCCTGGGCTAGGGCCATACGAGATAAGGGAAATAAGGTTTAGTCAGTAAAGTAGGACCATTAGAAGGATAGCCTAATAACTTCAAATTTAAACTGTACATAAAATATAAGTACATTAGATAAAAATTTACTAACATTAACCAGTTCATAAAAGCTATATAAAAAAAGAATAAAATAAAAATTTCAATTTAATCAATAAAATTTAAATAAATAAAACAAATGAAGGCTCATTCACATTACACCGAGCCTGGATTGAGTGGTCTCTATAATGCTGAGGTACAGAGTAATGTAAATGACCCCTTTGAAACCCCATTGGACAATACCACACCGTGCCCATATCAAGTTTTTCTTGGCCCCAGGCATGGTGTAATGTGAATCAACCTTAAAGGCGGAGATACAAATGCCTGTAGCTTGATATGCCAGCTACTTGCATGTGTATATGTTAAATGGTATGCCAGTTACTATACTAATAAATACCCTCTTTTGGCATGCAAGCTACTTGCCCAATTTGACGTCATGTGTATCTCCGCCTTAAGTATGCTTTGAAAATTGTACCTGAGCAGGAGGAGGAGAAGGCACAGGTAGGGATACTTCAGCTCCGCTGGGCATAACAACTGTCTCCATCGTCACAGCAGGTACAGATCCAACTGAACTTGATATTGGAGTTGCACCCGGCACCTAAACCAAAATAGAAATTTAATTAATATATTTTCTTTTAAGTGAAGGATGATTCAGTTTGATCCAACAGTTTTAATGAGAAGTATAAAGTATTACTGTCATTGGTAAGCAATCCACATTTCTATACATTTCAGATTCGATTATTTAAAAAAGAAAGGGAAGAAAATTACTGTAAACAATGCATTCCATTAACTGAATTGAATCTGAGAATTGAAATCCACATCTTTAACTAACTGTGGAAATACTGCAACTTCTAAAAATATTGATCAATATAATGACAGTTTTAAAACATTTCAATTTCAGTCACAGTTTGGAGGTGCTACCTGTTATGCTTTCTACAAGTGACACTCAAGAAGAAGAATACAAAAAAGTGACCGTCAAGAGCTGGAAAGCGGAAACCACTCTGAGTAATGAATTGACACTCAAGTGCCAGATCACTACAGCAATTTTTGATGAATGAATGACCAAATGTTTTAATATTAAGTTGCATAGGTTTCTCCTCTCATAAAAGAGCAAGGTACAGTGATGAGGATGGCCCTTTCATAGTCATTCTGCAAATTCTAGCAACACAGGGGACAGGTTTGAAGATTAGCAGTTCTCATTTAACATTGATGCAACAACCATAGGTGAAATAATTGCTCCGTTTTCAACAATTTCCATTTAATTTTGTATCTTCCTACGATCTGTCATCGTAAAATAACTGCTAATAAATATAACGAATAAGAGCTTGTATACTTTGAGCCGAGGGTTCATTGCCAAGGTGCCCGGTTAAGAGGTCTTTGTTTAGTTTACAGACCTGTTGATGAAGTGAGACTACACTGGGCGTGGGAGTGGTAGAACTGGCAGCAGTGGAGGACTCGCTCGCACCACCGAGTGACGCCATGGCATCTCTAAGTAAACACTTGACATCCTCTCCTGTAGCGACGTCTAGTGGACACTCACCCTCTTGGTTCTTGATAAATGGATCCGCTCCATGCGCTATCTGCAATCCGATAATAATAACGTTTTAACAATAATCTACAATAAAATCATAAATCCACAATTTTTACCTCCTACTTTCTTCTAAAATAAATGTGCATATTATATATGAATGATAACAATTACCTACTGATTTTTCCAACTTGAATTTTTACCATAATATGTAGTCAATTCAAAAATAGCCATAATATGACTACTTGCTGAGCTCTACATGTCAGAAAATGTGAAAAATGCAGGGAAGTATTAAATAGTTTAAAATAACTGGATTTCCAGATAAATGCAATTTGGTTAATAAGTTCTTAGTAATAATTATTTTACACACACATTAGAAGACATTTTAACAATGAAAATACTTAGCAACTCACCAGCTTATTATTTTACATTTATTTTTCTAACTTAGCTCCCTATTTCTTTCAAACTGCTCGGTAGTTAACTATAAACATGTTCACAGTGGACGAGCAATTGATTGGTACATTACAGTGCCTGGGGAATAAAATAAATCAACTTTAAATAACCAAAACAGCTAGGACCTGTGACAGCTTCGAGTCAATACCACGATGCACCATAACAAGCAAAGATGCTTCCAGTAGTGGAAGCGAAACTAGGAGATAGTGGAAGATATGAATAGAATTGTACAGTTGCCCTCAACAGGGCCGTACAGTGGGCCTGGGTTTTAGAAAATAGATAAACAAGAGTACTTGGGAGAGCATGTTCCCAGAACATGGTCTAATTAAGTATTAAGACAAGGGAATATTTAAACATTATAGTAATTTGGGGTGGGTAACCAAGTAAATAAGTGCCATTTAAACTACGTTTCCTGATAAAGCTAAAAGAAGTACAGTAGAACCCCAGAAATCCGAACCCTGCAAATCTGAAAACCCCGATATTCCGAACAAATTTTGGGGTTAAAAAAAAGGAAAAGGTGTAAGGGTTGGTATATGCTGTAATTTAAAAAGAGTGTATTTATTTCTGTGACATCTTACTTCGAATAATGATAGATATTGTTAATGATGTTAATAGCATACATATTACATAGAAGTGTTTCCTGTAGTTCCAGGTACCTAATGGTGAAACAAATGTTTAATTTATTGAACAAATAAAATTTATTAAAAAAAAACTCTTCTAACAAAAATTAAAAGATGAGAACTGTTCAAAAGATATTGTAAAACTGGCTGCAGTATTGTAAGCTGATAATAATGGGTTTAAATGAGGATATCATTTTTAAGACACTGTTGTTATAGTTGAGACATTACACACTTACGGTTTGGTGAAATTTCCCGGGATTAAGTTTAGCAGCGTCTACATGTTTCTTAAAACCCTCTCCTATTCTCAGTCGTATTTAATGCGTTTCTAGAAATACTCTACCTTTATACTTGCCGCCCTACATTTCTATGTCAACGTTCTAACTTAATAATAATTATTCTATATCTCTTTCTTTTAACAGAAATACTGGGTATTTCTTGTGCCGAAACGTAAGAACATACCTATAAACTATTCCAGCAACAATTTAAATATTTTAATTGACAATAAAATCAAACCCCCCTGATAATCCGAACAATTCAGAAATCTGAACCGACCCTGGTCCCATTTAGTTCGGATTTCCGGGGTTCTACTGTAAATGTAAATAAAGGTGATATAAATGTAACTTACAAGGAGAGCTGACAGCTGAGTCCTGCCTTTCTGAGCGGCTTCATGTAGAGGAGTGAAGCCCCACTTATCTGTAGCGTTGACTGTTGTATTGTGCTGTATGAGGAGAGCCGCTATATCTAGGTGACCGTACGATGAGGCATTGTGGAGAGGAATCAAACCACCTTTATCTTGAGCGTTCACATCCGCTCCAAACTCCAGCAAGTACTCCACCACGTCAATGTTGTTATATCCAGCTGAAAAACAAATACAATCGTAGTAAACAAATATCAACAATTCAAATAAACATCAGCAAATCAAATATTTTGTTTTATTAGGTTTGTTCCAACAACACTTCAAACTAGTTTGAAACTGTCCGACGCATGTACATTAGCAACAGGAGTTCAATTTTAGTCCGATGCGCACGTGTCGGAAACTGTCCGATGCATGTACATTAGCAACAGGAGTTCAATTTTAGTCCGACGCATGTACATTAGCAACAGGAGTTCAATTTTAGTCCGACGCATGTANTTTTGACTCAAGGTACTTTAAGTTCTTAGTAAATAAAGAAATATCGGCTTCTGTAACTATTCTCCTATACCTTACCACAGATTTATTGACTTTCTTTATGTTCATATCAAGTGGACAAGTAAGTGCAACATGGTCAGAGTACATATAGTTAGAACGCTCTGTCTTACACCCATCAATATTTGTAAATATATTGTCTAAACAAGTAGAGCTTGAAGGTCGTGTTATTTGAAACCAAGTGGGCTGAACACCGTAGGAAGATAAAATATTGCTAAGTTGTCTGGTTTCTGGACTGTCAACTAACTGATTAATGTTAACATCACCTGTGAGGTATATTTTCTGAGACAAGCCAACAGCTATTTCTAATGTCAACTCGAGGTTATTAAAGAAAGATTCAATATTACTGCTAGGGCTGCGGTACACACATAAAACAGCAATTTTATTATTATGGATACGGATGGCCGAGGCTTCAAAGTCATTTACAACCGATAGCTTTTCTATTGCCTCAATACTTGTATATTTACCCAGATCGCTATGAATAAATATGGAGGAGCCACCACCTCTCTTATAATCTGGTCTACAGTAATGAGAACCATGGTTAAATTTAGGAAAGTTGTAAAGACAGCATTCAGATTCCTTGAGCCAAGTCTCCGTTAGACACACAATTTTAATGTCTTGTTCCAATGACAAATGATGTTCCAATTCATTGCATTTATCCTTCAGTGATTGCATATTACTGTAAAATAATTTTTGTCCAAATGTCTTTGTAGTTTGAATGTTGGATACATTTTTTGGTTTGGAGTCTATTTTTCTCTGTATGTTTCCCGTAGTTAATAATAATTATAATTTGATTTAAATTAAAATATTCTTTCAGTAAAGTGAAAACATAAGGTTCAATAAACCACTAATTTAGTGATTCACACATTAAAGTAAACAAAACACGATCCAAAATTCAAATGGATGAATTAAACTTTTTCCACCAAGGTCATTACTGACATATTATCAGGTAACGGATAGATCGTCAGATAGATAATGCATGTTTACGAATCCAAATATTAAAATAAGCATATACTCCATAATTTAAACATTAAACCATTCCCCATAGATTATGTATTTAAGTCAATCAAACACAACACACTTCATCACAAAAAAAATCTCTGTGGTGTTAAAAACCAATATTTTATAATAATTATATCTGCATATTAAAATTAAAAAAATAAACTCACTAGATCAGAATTATAGATAATACATGAAGTAAATAATGGCAGCAAAAATTAAATAAATAAATAAAAAGAATCAAATAATAAACAACATTGACTAATAGACAGAAAATCAACAAACTAAAAATTATATTGATAAACATTAGTCAAAATATCATTTACTCATTTGAAAAAGTTGCACATTAAAAATGTACATTTAATGTTTAATTTATTTAATTAAAGGAAAATAATAACTTTCACAACACAATTCTAAGAAGAATAAAGGCTTAAGAGGATAGAAAGTTTGAACAATGTAAATATAACCAAATACCTAACACTTGTTATCAGGTGATAATGAAATCAATATTATCTCTTTATGTGTGGATTCCATTTGTTTAAAATATAATACCTTAAGAAGTTAGCATGTATTATTATTTGATTCTTCTTTTCTTTTACTATAAAGTAGTTTATCTATTATTGACACGTAATATAAACATTGTATCTCTGTTTAGATTCGTAGAAAGTGATTCTTTACGCACATGCATTAATTGCGCATGTGTGTCTCATAGTTTTGAACAATTCCTCTTTTTTTCCACTCTAGTGACGAAAAGAAGAAGAATTCTTCAACTTTACACACGATTAGCGAGTTTGTTTACATTTAACATAACTAATTTGATATATATTTTTTTTTAATGAAAGTAACTGTTTGTATCGAGTTTTTTTGTGAAAATCAATGAGTGATTTAAGTGATTATGACAAATATGAGGAGAATAATACACCTTCCGAAATAATTAATTCGGCACAAAATACAACTAACGAATTGATGTCATCTTTATCAAAAGAGAAATACGAGCTTACATACAGGAAGTTTATTATTTTTTTCTGCATTTATTATTAAAATCTAACAATTGTAGATAAAGTACGGTACGCAACTTGGGCAAAAATGGCATTTTGCATTGCTTGTGTGGTTTTACTACCCTCGCTATCGCTCAGGTGTAAACTCCACACTCGACGCGTAATGTACTATTGTTATTGGGTTGTATGAATGTGGTAAAACAATAATAAAGAAGGCTGGGAACAACGAAGGAAATGATTACCTGTTGATTCAGCCGCTGCAATGCAGCCGCTGTTGAATTTTTATGACTATTAATTAACATGAGTGTAATTTATTTTGTTTTTACTGATATTTTATGAAACTTGCAATGAATAAAATCCAAAAAAGTTGTAATTAAATATCTAATTAAAACAACAATAGTTAATCTTTATTAGAGGTTGGTATTTCTTTAACTTGACTTGATTTAGATTTAACTTGATTTGCAAATAAATATGCTTTTATAACAATTGATTAAATAAATAATTTAGTTATTATTATTACACACAATGTCTACAAGTTCTGTTTAAACATATCTTAATAATCCAAAAACTAATATACAGAAGAATCCCAGAAATCCGAACCCCGCAAATCCGAAAACCCCGATATTCCGAACAACTTCTGGGGTTAAAAAATAATAATAATAATAATGATCTCATCGAGTAGATGAGTAAAGTGGTCGGATAACCCCCCGTCCTGTAATGACCCAATGAGCAGTCGAACGGGACTAAAAACCCAAAGAAAAAAAAAAATAAATAAAAGAAAAAATAAAATGTAGGCAGTATATGCTGTAATTTAAAAAGAATGTATTTCTGTGACATATTAATTCGAATAAAAATTGTTAATGATGTTAATAACACACATATTACATAGAAGTGATTCCTGTAGTTCCAGGTACCTAATGGTGAAAAAAAATGTTTAATTTATTGAACGAATAAAATGTATTAAAAAAACTCTTCTAACAAAAATTAAATATAACAACTGTTCAGAAGATGTAAAACTGACTGCAGTATTGTGAGCTGATATTGGTTTTAAATGAGGATATAATTTCTCAGAGAACTGTTTTTTTAGTTGAGACATTACACTTACGGCTTGAAATTTCCCGGGATTGAGTTTAGCTGCGTCTACATGTTTCTTAAAACCCTCTCCTATTCCCAGTCGTATTTAATGCATTTCTAGAAATACTCTACGTTTNTACGGCTTGAAATTTCCCGGGATTGAGTTTAGCTGCGTCTACATGTTTCTTAAAACCCTCTCCTATTCCCAGTCGTATTTAATGCATTTCTAGAAATACTCTACGTTTATACTTTCCGCCCTACATTTCTATGGAACCGAATACCGAAAAAGGTTTGTCAACAGTCTAACTTAATCATAATTATTCTAAATCTCTTTTTTTAACAGAAATACTGGGTATTTCTCATGCCGGAAGGTAAGAATATACCTTTAGGCCGGTCGTCCACTGGAGGCAACTATGCGCGACAGGGGTCGTCCACTGTAAGCGTCTTCACGCGACTGTCTCTTCACATCTTTGAGCACCGTACCGGAAAGTGTATATCGCTCGATTACCAAAATTTCGAATTTTAGGGACACAATAACACCTGTGGAACGTCTAGCGTTAACTTCCTCAGGAACTTTTCCAACTGTTAGAATATCACGTGGGAATAATACAAATTATTCCTCATACATAGTGGGGTTTTGTTATAAATTTGCGTGATTAATTTTTCTATATCCATAGTGAATAC
>KZ653522.1:39424-57843 GCA_001010745.2 Gerris buenoi
TTTTTTTAAACAAAAATATCTATTGTTTACTTTTAAAAATCAAAATGTGCATATCTAGACACCCAATCTAGAAACAAAAGTGTCGCCGTGTATTTCGGCCTTAACATATTTACTTTCCCAATTTCACAAAATTTTTCCTCTGACAGGGCCCACATGGGCACCATTCAATCAGGGTAAAAATGCATAAGTTTATGCTTGTTGTATTATAGGCACTTTTTTGCTAACAACTATAAAACTGCTATAACTATAAAAAATAAAATTAAGCAATAATATATGATACCTTGAGTAGAAATCTGACTATTTCATATTTTCCCTTGGCAGCGGCTTCATGTAGAGGAGTGAATTTCCACAAGTCTGCGACATTAACATTGGCACCTGCCTTCACCAACATCTCGGTAACAAGGTAGTGACCATAGGAACAAGCATTATGCAACGGCACCAGTCCACTGTAACACATAACATAGTGTCAACACAGATAGCACACATGTTATAGCTCACTTAAAAAATATGTATGTTATACATATTTTTGAAAGTTGTTAGTAAATGTAAAGTAACGGTTGATCAATTTTACGCTAACATGGCAGAGCTCAAAATTTCACAAACCATGGAAAGATCATCAAGATCTCGAAGGTAACCTTCAAAATGCGCCAGCAGAAATCCATGGTCCAAAGCAACGGCCTGAAGCTCTTCAGTTCTTAAGGAGAGAAGAGTGTAATGTCAACATATAGCTAGCATCGACCAGCTTACATAAAATGGTATACATGATTTTGATACAATTATACTAAAACATGTATGAAATTAAAGGCTGATCTAATAGACACAAACACGACATTCACACAACCTAACATAATAACAGCTATTCCTACTAATCTACTAAAGAGAGACCAACATTGAATACTCGATCTCTAACTAGATTTATGTTTGTTGTTAGTTTGAAACATCATTTTTACAGTCAGATTATCTAAAGTTTTGACTTTTGACAGCGCATGAAAATCCGTGTGGAGCGAATGAGAAGTCAGATTTTGAATTCTAGAAGGTCGGGCCAACTGGGCAAACAAAAATGTCACCAGCCGCACCCCTCCTACAGGCCTAGTGGCTTTATTTTTTTCATCATTTAGGTTGGCCAATCTGAGTGTCAAAAGTCAAAACTTAAGATAATCTGACTGTACGGCACTGTATTTTTAGTAGCTGCATCAATTAAAGATCAACATTCTCATAATTTTAAATATTTTAATCCAGTAATTAAAACTTGATTTTGATCCCAACTTTATAACTTTCAAAAACCAGCTCTTCTTATAGATATGTAATTCAATTTTACTTACTTAATCTTGCTGTCGGTCAATGGGCAAGTCAGTTCCCTTCCAGATGGGACATAAGTTATACACCAAACACCACATTAAAATAAAACTTTTTATCAAGAGGAAAGTTACCCTTTATCCTTGGAGTGTACATCAGCACCGTGAGCCAGGAGATATTCGACAACTTCGACACGATTATACCCTGCTGCAAAGTGCAACGGAGTAGAATGCCTGAAAACACATGAAGTACTGATAACAATATTAGAATTTCTTGATTCCAAAATACTTCAATTAAATAGTAAAGACATAATAATATGTGAAGGGGGGGGGGATGATGAAATTTGAAGTATCCTATGAAGGAAAATGTCCCCCCTCCATAATAGCTTTAATTAAGGCAGAACCTGCATTCGACTGCAATCAGTCAACATGACCACTGAAGAGATGGAACAGGCTGTTTGACAATGTACTCCCTGGTTTTATCAAAAAATCCCGTCAAGTACTTGCCAGCAAGATACTAAAAGGGTTTCTTCGGTCATAAGAATTAATTATTATTATTATATATTTTTTAAACAAAAATATCTATTGTTCACTTTTAAAAATCAAGATGTGCATATATTATTATTCTTTACTATCTTCGGTATGCACTTATTGAATTCTTTTAGGGGTAAAATGGCCGCCAATTTGGTAACAAAATATATTTTTGTGAACCAAATTTCAATACCTTTCAAATGATACCCAACTTCGATTTTTCAAATCACAAAAATTTTGGGGCCCCCTAGTTACGCCCCCCTAAAAAGTCTAAAATTTTACTTTTTTTAAATCAACTCCTGGAAATTTTATTGGACTACAGAGATTTATATTTATGTATTTTTGCCTTATTTTAGGACCTATTCTAATGGGGTAGTGCAGGGGGGGTAAATTTTGGGTTTGTTTGAATTTTTTGGGGGGTAAAATGGCCGCTATTTTGAAAATGCGATACATATTTGTAATCTACATTTCAATACCTTTGAAATGATACCCAACTTGAAAATTACAAAAAATGTAAAATATTGCGCGGTGATCGCAATTGATCGCAGATCGCAGAAATTTGGAGTGTTAAAGTTCGCAATAGGTTTTCTGTTTTTGGGCAAAAAAGTTTAACTTATATACCAAATTTCAAGTCTATATCTTCAGTAGGTCGGGAGATATACACCAAGATGCGACGGACGGACGGACAGACGCACTACCAAAAGCATAAGGGTTTCTAGGAAGACCTCGAAACCCTAATAATAGAATTTGTACTAAGTGACCTACACCATTCTAGTACCTCTAGATGTATTCATTAACAGAACAAGTTTTCCTCATGTTTCTAATTTCTCTAAGTGCTAATCTCAACAGGTTAAAAGATTGGCTTTTGATTAAAATGGTGCCTAAAATTATTTAGGAAATTTGGGAGTTTTTTCAGACACCCTGTATTATTCTTAACCTAGGAGCCACTTCTATTTATAAAGCCAACAGTACGTAGTCTAATCTGGACAGAGAATTAGATAACTCTGTCCAATTAAGCCGCTTGCACCTTAATTAAGCTACTCAAATAAAAAAAAAGCTATTAAATTAAGCTGTGTCGAGTGACAGTATCTCACTTGCTTAACTCACTCTGGAGTCTAAAGTAACTCCACAGGATAAATTATTCTCAAAAAACCATAATAAGACTTTTGTGAAGTGACAGCCTCTCACTTCTTTAACTCACTCGGAAGTCTAGAGTTAATCCCCATTTCTCACTTTCTCAAGTGCAAATTGAAGATGCTAAAATCGGAAGTATATTTAACCTTTTACAACTATTGACATACCTACATTCTCGTAACATAGTAATGTACCCAATGGGGCACTCTTATACTTTGTTACCCACCTAATTTATTTTAATATACACAGAAGTGTGATATTCCTTTGACCCAAAGTATATTGAATTAAATATCCCTTTGTCTTAATAGTTATTACTACTTAACTTAGTTACCCATACTATGTTTCAACATTTTATAGATATCATTAAAGGTGGGCAACAAAGTAAAAAAGGCTTATGGAGGCGCCTTTTTTACTTTGCTACCCACCACTTTATTTTCTGTTATGGTGGGTAAGAAAGTAAAAAAGTACCCTAAATGGTAGTAATGTACCAGTAACAAGGATGAGTGAAGGTAAAACTCCCTTGTTACTTGCTGGTACACAACCATGCAACAAATGTATGTCAACAGTTTAAAAATAAATTCAAAATGGAGTTGACATCCAAGTCTGAATGACATGAGAATTTCCATCTATGACATTAAAATTTTAGAACCAAATATAAAAATCTAAAATATGTGTACAACTAAAATGTAATTGGTTCACACTCAACGTAATCATGATTAATAAAACTCAAATAGCTAAAGAAATCAATAAAATACTCCAAACCATAACACCCCAATTTAAATACACAATAAAAAACTAATCCATAAAAGAAGAACTAATCCATAAAATTTCCGACATACACATACCATCTACAGCCAAATTTGTTTCGTTCGATGTAGTTAACCTGTTTACAAACGTGCCTACGGACGAGTGTCTCGAAATTATTAGAACCCTAATTATGAATTCCCATTTAGATATTTACCAGAAAGATGAATTAGAGAAACTTATCCATATGACTCTTGAACAAAATTACCTGGTATTCGATAACAAATACTATTCTACTCAAACTGGTCTCGCAATGGGCTCTCCCCTGAGCCCACTGCTTGCTGATCTTTTCATGAATTCAATCGAGGAAAAAATATTTAAATCTAACAACAAATTATTAACACATATTTCGTATTGGTATCGGTATGTAGATGACGTTTTGTGCCTCTGGCTTGGAACCAACCGGCAGTTAGATACCTTTCTTAATTTCCTTAATTCATTACACCCCAAAATAAAATTCACTGTGGAAATCGAACAAAATAAGAGCATAAACTTTCTAGATCTAACCATATATAAAAATAACAATAAACACAATTTCAAAATCTACCGAAAACCTACTTATTCTGATATAATAATCAATAACAAGTCAAACTCTTACAAAAAACACAAGCTAGCAGCGTTCCACAGTATGATACACCGTGCCCTTACAATCCCCATGAATGAAGCAGACTACAATAACGAGATCAACACAATAAAAATAATAGCAAAAAACAACGGTTATCCAATTCATGTAATTAATAAACTCGTTAACAAAAAACTAACACACCAAGCTATCAACTTAGGAACCAAATTAAACAGGATTTCAGAAAATAATTTTTGCTGGATTAGTCTTCCCTACCTAGGCAAAATTTCAGAAGTAATAGCTCAAATTATAGAAAACGAAGATACCAAAGTAAGTTTCAAACCCTACAAAACACTAGGGAAAATATTAGGCTCAGTGAAACAAAAAATCCCCATAGGAGACAAAAGCGGCGTCTACAAGATTACTTGCAACACCTGTCAAGGAGTCTACATCGGACAATCCGGAAGAAAAATATCAAAAAGGATAGCAGAGCATGAGAAAGCGATAAAAAATCCAGATCACATTTCAAGTTTTGCCACACACCTAAAAGAAAATCACCACACTTTCAATAAAACTCAATTTGAACTCCTCCACAACTGCTCCAAAGGAAAAAAGTTAGACCTGCTTGAAAACTTAGAAATACACCGTACTCTTCAAAACCATACTATTCAATGCTTTAATGAAATAATAAATATTAATAATTCAGTTTTAGTTAAGCCAATTAAAAATATTAATGTACAACAGTTTTAGGTAGCCATATAATTTTAGTTTCATGTTTTTATTCTGTAGTTGAATTTTATTATTTTATGTTAAACCATAGTTTAAGCTAACCCTCCTATACCTGATAATCCAACCCGAATTCCCTTACACCCTTCCTTATACCATATACCGTTTAAACCCTATACCGTTATATCCCCACCCACACATTTCTCTTAGTTCCTAGTTAAAGTCAGAAAATCAACTTAGTCTTAATAAATCAGTCAACTGAAGATGACAAGTTTTAGAAAGTATAACTTTTTGTTTTAATTTTTATATCATCTAAACAGTCGAAACCGGTCTATAATTTTGTATTTTTTGTAAATTCTTGTGGTAGACAATATACTGATTTTTTAAAAAAACTATTGTGTTTCATTTACAATATGATTAATAAAACTCAACCTGAAAAATTAATCACTTGGTTTTTTTAAAAAAGAAACACAATACTTAAAGTTCATTAGCTTATTATAACTGAAAATTGATAATCTCCAATGAATAACTTCTGCAAAATCTCAGTAAATACAACTAATTTTATGAATAAATGCTACATTTTAAGAAAAGGCAACATTTCCTGGATAAAAAAGGTTTGATGGAATTAACATTTCATCAAATAAATCTAGATCTGACAGAGAAGACCACATCTTATGCTTGAAACCCTCAACAGGCATCACTTTCAAGGGAATTACTTATGATGCAATGATGAGTAACTCAGTTGCTAATTACTCATCGTTAGCAACTCCTTGTAAAACAAGTCCTGTAACGGGTTTGAAACATCGGCATTCATAAAATCTCTAACAGTGGTTTCTTCTGTAAACTCTAGATTGATTAAACTCTAACTACAGAATGCTACACACAAAAAATTATCTTTCTAACTCAGTCATTCAACCAATCCTCTGAAAAACCATTAATAGGTTTGTTCCAACCCCCCCCCCCCCCATGTATCTTTTGCGGATTGTTCAAGAATCGTTTAGGACAGGTTTTATAGGTGTGTGTTAACATTGTACTGTCATAAAATCACGGCAGGTTGGAACGGGTTTTTAGGACGATAATTTACACTGTATTAAAAACATTCAAAGAAACCTAACAGGGAACCTTCCTGTTGGCATGTTGATGATTGAACTGCGCATGTCATACAAACCAGTACTTGGTATTGTCAGAGGCTCGTTTGGACCTTACAGTAAAAGGAAGATGATACTTGTTTATAAATCAAATGAGCTTTTTGGCTTTTATAAAATCATCGTAATAATTTGTATAATGTAACTCTAGTTCTTTCAAAATGGCTTTATCAAAATCGGCACTGATGATGGTTTTATAAAAGCCGAAAGCTGATTTGATAAATAAACAAGTATTATCTTCCATGGAGAGACAGTTTCTTAGTATATTTATTAAAGTGACCTCCATCAACGCTATTATTTCTCAAGTACAGTTAACAGTTTGCATACGATCCCTACGCAGGTTGGAACAGTTTGGAGTTTGGAGGACGGTACGAAACACTGCCACAAGTCAGGTTGGAACGTCTTTTATCAATTGCCTGTGACCATAGGTTAGAACAAACCTAATAACAGAATGATTTTTCTGAAAACCTATCATTACTGTCTCACTATCATCAATTATCTCACTAAACCAATTATAAAAAGCTTGCATTTCGTTGTTCATATATTTTTTTCATTTAGCTTTGACCATCACATCATCATGGATCATTTGAATTGATTTAATTTGGATGGAGGGAAATGTGTTGATGAATTTATTACGAAAACTTATATTATTACCTTCCGTCGAGGTCTCTACAGTTGACTATGTGAGGGTAGGCAGATATGAGTCTCTGAACTGTTTCCAAGTCCCCGGCTTTAGAAGCCTCCAACAACTGACTTTCTAGATCCAATATCGCAGGAGGTTCTAACAAAAAAAAACAAAATAATAATCTTAAAATATTATCATCTTAGACTTTTTTCTCGACTATATATATGCAAATAACAACAAAAAAACAAATGGGTTGAACTATAGAGCGCAGGGCCCCTCCCAAAATCTAATTAGACAAAGGGATATTATCCCTTACACATTATATGTAAAGATAATACAGTAGAACCTCACTTACACGGCCCCTTAATAACACGACAACCACAATTACAAGTGCAATTTTCAAATCCCCTTGAGATTGCCATAACACATAACGTGTTATGTTATCGCATTAATTTTATCCAAACTACCTCAATAACATGGATTTTTTTTTCAATTCACAACATAACTCAGAACCTCTATAACAAGTTGTTTTGAGAAGTCAACCTCTATAACGCGACTCTATACAGGAATGGGTCGACCTTGAACAAGTCTAGACTTGAAAACCCCTTCCAATAACCTCGATAACACCATTGCTAGCCAAAATAACCTTACTAGCACAATCCTCAACAAAAAGGGCACCTCAATAACAAGACTGTTTCACTTATCCCCTTGAGACACTTCTTATCGAAGCTCTACTGTATTTCTTTTAGACTAAGGGATATTTTTACTTCATTACACTAAAGAGATAATATTCCTTTGTCTAAATACATTTTGAACAAAGGAACATCACTTGTGAAGTGACACTATAGAAGGGAAAAAGAAAAAAAAAAATTACAGATACAATTTAGAAAATTCACATGAGAATACAGTTGACACCTGTAAATTCAAACTTTGAAAACATTTTTAATTTGAATTCAGCCGCCCCCTCGGATAAATCAAGTTGAAATTATCTAGAGTTGAAATGATTGAGAGTTGACTTATTAAAATAATGTGGATGTCAGTAAATTAAAGAGCTTAAGGAGCTCTCATTGGAATCAAAGTACACCAAAAATAATTTGTAATTAGATTATAAGAGGTGAAGCATGTTGCTTTCTAGAGAGCTTGTTCCTAGAGGTGATAAGTAGTTAATAAAACCATCCTAGAATGATTTGTTAACCCTCTTCTCTGCTATGGAAGAGTTATCTTATCATGAGAACCATGGAGGCCGAAAACAAAACATTAGTTAAGGCAGTCAGAGAGGGGGATGCTGTCGACAAGTCAGCATGCTGCCCGTCCTGGGAATGTTCAAATTATTTTAGGTTTTCAGTTGAGTTCAAGATGGCAAGCTCTACTCCCTAGTCCCAAACTTAACAGCATATATAAAAAATGTGAATTCTTTTAAAAAGACACATACAGATAATCAATAAGTTGTTTGTGTAATAATACGTAATATCAAGATGTCAAACAAAGAAACTGTACCTTGTAGAATTTTCGCTACGTTCTCAGCTGCCACTTGAAGCGCAGTGTAACCCTGAAGAGAGACTATCGTCGGGTCGACATTGTACGAGAGCAAGAGTCGACAGCCCTGAACATTGTCTTCCCTAGCACAGTGATGTAAAGCTGGAACAAACACACAAACAGTTAACAGATGCATCATTCGTTTGTAAGAATATCTAATATGAGAAACAAGCTATCGCATACTATTCTTAACAATTGAATAAACCTTAAAACTATAAGAAACAATTTGTTTAAATAGTTATTTATGCGGGAGTAAAGTAAGCCATTATTCCCTGAGCGAAAAAGTTAGTTCTTGAGGAGATGCCAAAGGAACCATGGTCACTAAATCCTGAGGCAAAGCCGAGGGAATAACACTAATTAGCCCCCGAGGCACAGCCGAGGGAGATAATTATCACGAAGGGAATAATGGCACTTTACTCACGAGGTACATACAATATTTTATCTCCAGTTGGGAGAAAATACACATTTTTATCCATTACAAAGTTTTTATTTATTATTTTAATAAATACCAATAATTATTAGCACTTTTAATAGCAGAGAAATAAGAGATTAAATATTAAAAACAAATAAGAATTGGAATTAAACTCAAATAGAAGGTTATTTAGATGCAGGTTATAAACAATGATAAAGAAGGTTGAAAAAAACAATGTCGCCAACCTGATTTCAACAATTTGATTACATTAGCCATTCATTCTTTACTATTTATAAAATAATTAAGTACAATATTTAAGTTTTTTGGTAGTTTTCATACTACGGAAAATTTAAATCAAACTATAATCATTATTAACACTGGGAGACAGACAGAGAAAAATAGACTCCAGCGCCGGGATTTGAACCACGGGCCTCTGTATTTCCAGTACAGTGCTCTTACCAACTAAGCTACGCAGGAGAATGATTCTTCTCTGCCGTAACCGATAACTATTCCCCAACTCCAAGCTTTCAATATCCACACACATTTAGCAAGTCAATTTATGACTTTAGAACTAAACCGAGTATTAACGCTTATGATTATAAAGTACTCAATTAGTACCTGTACCTATCGAAATTCAATCTTTAAGTTTTTGGTAGTTTTCATACTACGGAAAGTTTAAATTAATTTAAATCAAATTATAATCATTATTAACACTGGGAGACAGACAGAGAAAAATAGAATACAGAGGCCCGTGGTTCAAATCCCGGCGCTGGAGTCTATTTTTCTCTGTCTGTCTCCCAGTGTTAATAATGATTATAATTTTATTTAAAAAAAATTAAGTTGGCAGTACTTACTTTTTCGCCCTACTTTTACTTTTTCTCCCTACTTTTTGAGTTCAGGGAAGAAAAGACCTGCTTTAGTCCCTCTACTCTAAACTAATCCAAAATCATAACTTTTTCTCCCTTCTGGAGAAAAATGTTTAATAGATCTCACCGGTTTGTCCGAGGGCATCCAAAGTGTTGACTTTAGCTCCGGCTCTCAGCAAAGTGTCCATGACATCCAAGTGTCCCATATCGGCAGCTAAGTGCAGAGCCGTCACCATGTCCTTGTTCTTTTCACTTAAGTGAGCCCCTTTCCTCACCAAACAGTCCACCACCTGCTTCCGCTTAGGATACAGTGAACTGCTTCCACAATGCTGAAACACAAACTCAGATTTAGTCAAACCAAGTCATAATCTTGTTGCCTATATAACATCAACAGTTTATGAAGGCTTTATACATATAAGGCTATAAGGCTTTATACATATATTTAAATTAATTAAAAAATTAAATTAATTTAAAAATATATTTAATGGTACTGGGTTGGTGTGCCCAGGGTCAAATTTAGACCTAATAAGGCCCTAAGCTATTTGAGATATTAGGCCCTTAATAAGTCCAGCTATTATATGTCAGTGCCAAATATGATTTTTGGATTTCTAGATGGTTAAACTAAAATAGAGGGTGATTAAAAAAGAATGACCCATTTCCAAAATTAAATTATAATAATTACATGATAAAAATAACTTTTTATATGTTTTTAAACTTTCTGTCGACTAAATAAAAAATCATAAATTTAAAATCCGTCAAAATGAAAATTGTAAATATGGGTCATGTCAAAACTTTTCCATACAGTAAAATTTGATGAAAACAAACTAAATTCGGCAGAAAGATGGCTAAAAGTATTAAAATAATGCATTGTACTCGGGATGTTAGTTAAAAATCGATTGCAAGATTTGTACTGGACAAACAAACAAACAAACAAGAAAGCAAGCTAATAAAAACGTAGTAAAAATCATTGAAATGCAGTTAACATGTTTAGAGAAATTAAGCTATACGTACAACTTAACTGCCTGCGACGCTGCTTAACTTGCTGCTTATAACTTAATTAATTTAAGCATGTCAAGTACACTTCAACGATTTTTATAAATTAATTTTAAAAAAGGGATCATTCTTTTTAAATAACCCTGTACAATTAAGAAATATATAAATAGTGAAATAATAAATCTTTACCTTAAAATAATTTCAATTCATAACAAACTTAAAAATGGAAACTCAGGTAAAAAGAATAAAGTTCTTTTAAAAAGCACAATTTACAAAGGCTTATTATCTAATCTCTTAAAACATGTTTTAAGGAATAAATATACTAAAGTAAAATATTTTCTCTCTTGCCTTTGCCAGAGCAATGGCACTGATAACATTATCAAATGATAAACTGCAAAGTTTGTCACTCACTATGCACATGAGACTGAGGCAACATAATTTGTTTCTACATTAAATAATCCTTATTGGACACGATCGTAAAATATTCTCTTATACAGATCTTGATGTGTCAGACTATCATGTTCTGCTGAACCATATACTTTACTATGTCTAACATATTGATGAAACATTGGCTACAGTGTGGATAGGTGAGGTAGGATCTGCTGAAACCTTTAAAAAAATGTTAGGGGCCCTCATGAAAGTGGGGGCCCTAAGGTATAGCTCGTGTAGCTTATACGTAATTCCTGCACTAAGCGTGCCACTCCATCAACTCACTGAAACTTATTTATTTAAAAATTTTGTTATACCATTTATTATTTATCTACATATGAAATTCTAGGTCTTCTAGTCTCAAAGATTTAAGTCTCAAACTTTTCAACAAGTGTTGGGAGGCTTCAGGGAAGTACATGTCGTCCTGTAGAAGTAACAATGTTAACTGGAGGTTTTGGGCTAGTTTGAAATTGAATTCTAGTCGGTACTTCTTTAGATTGTTACTCCCCTATGATTTTTTGAATATAAATAACTCAAAATAAATAACTATTAAGACAGAGTAATGTTTGAGCAATATGTGTTTTTATAAGGGGAGTAACAATCTAAAGAAGTGCCTTCTAGTGCAGGGATTAAGGAGTCCAGCTATACGAAAAAGTAAAAATGTTTTAACACTATTCCCAGATATACTTTCACATGGTTTGTGTTATATTTTTTTCAGAAACAGATATTGAAGTCGGTTTATGATGAGGTTGAAGAGTTACTTACGAGAGGAGTTTCTCCGGTGTAAGGATGTCGGAAGTTGACCGTATCCGACGACAGGTATTTCTTTACTTTAGATGTATCGGCCTGTCTACATGCGTCCAACAAACAGTGACCTTTGTACTCGTCTGAAAAACAAACAGATATATCAATTAACAACATTAAATTTAATATAAAAGGAATAACAAGCGACAAAAGTGAGATACCTATGAAAAGCAGCGGGGGAAACAAGCAGCAATAGAGCTCGTTTGGGCTTGACTAATTGACTGAATTAATGACTTTTTAATTGTTTCACAATATTAACCCTTAGATACACGGACTGGTGCATTGAGAGCACCACGAGTAAAAAAGTTTCTGTAATTCACAATGCGAGAATAATAAAACCTTACTTTACGCTACCACTAGAAACCCCTAAAACAGATGAAACCGTCTACTTTGATTATTGCTTCATTCTGCTGTTTATTTGTCTTGGTTCACGGTATGCGCCCCCTGTGCAACCATGCCCGGTATAGAGAAATTATGCCTTCGGATCAATATTTTTCGGTTTTGCATGTGTTGTCGGATTAGGATGATTGTTGTGAGGAATTATCTTAGGACTCTGACAACTAATAATAATTAATAAGGTTGATAATTAAGGTTGAAAGCATACTAAGTCAGAACACTGAAGGAGTAATTACTGATTGTTTATAGTAATTTTTATGTTTATAATTAAAGTTATCAATGAGAAATAAATATGTAATACATTAATTGACTTTTTAGTTCAAGATTTCCAAAACACAATCTAGATAATCTGGATTTTACCAATTTATTGTTTGAAAAATGCATTGGCGCATAAAGTACGCCACCCATGCTCATTGTTTTTTGTCCACTATAGCCCTGCCACAAAGGGTTATTAATACAACAATAATAATTAAAATAAGATTTTATAATTAAACGCTTCTTTCATACACTCAGAGATTGTGAAGATATCGTCACTTTATTAACAAATTCTGCATCACTTTTGATAAATTAATTTTGATAATCTTAATTTTTCTTTCTCTAAATAATAATCTTACAATGTCAGAAATGAGTGTGAGAATCTCAAGACACTATTCCCACTGAACCAAAGTCAAAACATACCTGATTTGGATTCACAGAAATGTGACATATTATTGAATAATTGATGTATTAAAAAAAGCTCCAAGTCCAAATGTACAAACTATCGGTAACAACTGTTTTTGTAGTAAAAATAGCACACTGAATGTTACGCATATCTTTTTGGAGTGCCCACGACTAAAACCCTTCAGGGATAAATACAATATAGTATCATTAGAGACATTGTTTGCTATCGGGTCGGTGCATGGGGCAGAAGTACTGAACTTTGTGAAAGATGTAGGACTATTTAATGTACTATTAAAACAAAAGCTAAGATAAGATAAGGTTTTATTATGTTCTCATTGGTTAAGCTTTCATTATGTTTTTATTGGATCAAAATATAAATATAAATAAACAACACTGGAAAATTCCGATATTCCCGCTTATAGCCATAGCCGCTGAAGCGGATGGAGAAAAAAAAACAACAACAACTGCTTTTTCATAATACCGTGCAAATGTTTGCGATACTGACATGATATTCTCTCCTGTAATTCCCTGGTGGGTGCGACGTCTATAGCGGACTTGCCGTGACAGTTGAGTAGTGTTGGATCAGCACCGTGAGAGAGTAGAAGAGAACAGACCTCGACTCTAGACTTGGACGCAGCCTCGTGGAGCGGTGTGAACTGCCACAGATCCGTAGCGTTCACCAGGGCTCCCGCCTTCACCAGCATCTCCGTCACTTCGAAATGACCGTACGAACACGCATTGTGAAGAGGAACCAATCCACTGCCAAACAAAATAATTAACAACAATTATTAATCCATTAAAAAAACACAAAATCACTAAGGAATGTGCTTAATAGAGAGATTCTATTAAAGAAATAATTTAATTCCACATTCAAGAGCCAACGTGGCATTGGCTTTAGTTATTTGTACAGTTTTTACTAATAAATTCTACACATAAATAAATAAAAATAATTAAATGAATAAAGGATATCTTTAAATTTTTGTCAAGAATTAAATTTTTTTTTTTTTTTATAAGAACAAATATGTTTGACACTTCAATATCTACACTAAATATACACATCTATCATAAACACTATAGCCTAGGATAGGCCTTGACATGCTCAACCTTGTTCTCTAGTGCCATACACCTCTATACACTTCGGCCCCTCTCCAGGCTCTTCTCTTCATTAAGTTCAAGTTGGCACTGAAATTGTCTATTGGGTTTTTCCTAGAAGAAAAACTGGCTTGTTTTCCCTTTGTCACTTTGTTTCTCCATAAAATGGCCATTCTTTCCTCTATCACACATTTAAGGAGGATTAGTGTTTATAGCATTCTTACCCTATCCTCATAAGACTTTTCCATCTCGACGAACCTCACTAGGCCTTAGCCTCTTGTATACACAATGTCGAATACCCATAGGGAATTCTTCCTCCATTCGTGACATTGCTACCTGATTATGTGTGTTCACCTATTGTGTGTCAGAAAAAAGATTTTCGAAAGAAAATAAATGAAAATAAGAACGCACCCTTTATCTTTGGCATGAACGTCAGCACCCTGTTGTAGGAGAAGCTGAACGACTCTGTGCCTGTTGTAGCCGGCAGCTAGGTGCAGGGGAGTGGATCTCCTGCCGTCGCTGGCATGGCAGTTCACATTGAGACACGTTAACACAGACATTAGCCTAAACAAAACCACCGTGCAACAATTAAAATCAATTGAAATATAAGTAATAGTACATTACGCGTCGAGTGCCGAAAGTAGCATTTTACATGCGAGTAAAGAGTTTGCACCCGAACGACAGCAAGGGTAGTAAAACCACACGAGCAAAGCAAAATGCCGTTTTCGCACAAGTTGCTTACCGTATTTTATCTAAGATTGTTAGATTTTAATAATAAAAACAGAAAAAAATAAACTTTCTATTTGTAAGTTCGTATTTCTCTTTTGATAAAAATGTCATTAATTCATTAGTTGTATTTTGTGCCGGGAGGCGTATTATTCTCCTCATATTCGTCATATCACTTAAATCACTCATTGATTTTCACAAAAAAACTTGATATAAACAGTTACTTTTAATATCCAAACATCAATTTAGTTTTATTAAATATAAACAAACTCGCTAATCATGCATTAAGGCGAATAATTCTTCTTATTTTTCACCCTTGGGTGGTAAAAGAAGAGAAATTCTTCTACCACCGCCCTTGGGTGGTAAAGAAGAGGAATTCTTCTACCACCGCCCTTGGGTGGTAAAGAAGAGGAATTCTTCTACCACCGCCCTTGGGTGGTAAAGAAGAGGAATTCTTCAGAACTATGAGACGCGCAAGTGCAATGAATACAATACGTAAAGAATCACTAATCTAAACAGAGATACAATGTTGTTATTCGTATCAATCGTAAATAAAAATAATTACCTCGTTCTGAACCACACTGGAAATGTTTTAAACACTGATTAATAAGAAAATGTTGTAATTACTTTTCTTCGTTGCCGGTCCTAGCGGCTTCAAGAACTTCCTCCTTCCTGTACTCTCCTGTTAAAGCTGTTCTCGTACCGGAATCACAAACTTCCATCGGAGTCTTGCCTTCAGTGTTCCTGATGTTGATATCTGCACCATGCTGCAGTAAAGCTGAAAAACACAATATAAAATGAACTCGTCTCATTGTCTCCACATAAAACCATTTTAATAGGAATAATTCAGGCAAGAGTAAGCAAGGTAGAATGGTGCTTAGCGCTGGAAGAAAACACCTAATCTTACAGATGCTCTGTTCGTAATCTAGATTGGAAAGAAGGTTTAGAAAGTTTTATCTTCAGATGTCGTAGTGGAACAATGAAATGCTGCCAGACCAAAACCTTTCAAGCTTGGAGAACCTTTTAATATTTAATATTAACAGATAATCAATAACCTATTTCAATATGTAAAAGAAGCATTAAGAATTTGAGCTTTTCTTTCAATTACTGTTTATTATTATCATTACAGTAGAGTCTAGATTGTCCGAGCTCTGAAAATCTGAGTTTCCAATAATCCAAGTCAAAAAAAAGTTCATGGAAAGAAAGAGACGGAACAGCTTCCTTGAATTAAAACACAATTAAGACAGGGTAGTGTTAGTAGAGATGGTTCTGTATGATTTCATGGAATTCTTTCCTGTCTGAACAGCTGTGTTTACATTCAAATTCAGGCAAGCCTGAACAACAGTTTTAAGTAACATCTTAAACCGATAGCATCCTGAAACATTTTTACAATGCTAACTTCCTTTAGCTGTGAAAATAGATGCGTTGTTGTGTATAGATAAAGGTGTGTCCCTGAAAACAATTGCTCGGGAGTTAGGTGTGTAAGGCCAGGCGCACACAGAAGTCTTTTTGCCCGCAGACAGTTTTGTCACTACCTCAAAGACATATAAAGTATATGGGAGTGCGCACACTGGAGGCAAAGACAGGTGCAAGACAAAAGAGTCCTCCAGCCTAGGAGATGTCCTGACACATTTCCATTTGCAGACTGTTAAGCACAAATCACAGCAATTTCCACGAGATCCATTTAGCTGGGTACAGGATATGCAACTGTCTTGCCTCCAGTGTGTCCAAGGCTGTGGCAATACAAGTGTCACAACAGCAGACACAACATAAAAAAGTCTGCAGACTGTTTTGTCTCCAGTATGCGCCTGGTCTGACAGTGGCTCATTGGAATCAGAGAGAGGATGAAATTATTTGAAAACCTAATGAAAATAAAATACGAATGTATACTAGTCTTACAATTAGAATTGATTTTGACAGTACCGAAAAATTGAAAAGAGAGCCAATAATAACAACGAGATTTTGACTAATAGAAGGTCAGACGACACAATCTCAACCGCTCATTGGATCTTTACAGAAAAACACATTTGAACATGACTCTTTTTGTAGCAATTATCAAACTGCTGTTTGTTATGTTGTAGCTATCTCAAAAAATAGGTTAATTAGGTAATAGTTAAGTACCAAAACCAAACTCTATTGTGAAAACTTGGATATAACACAATGGTATTGATAATGATGTTAAATACTACTACATACCGATGCATACGTCTACTTTTCCTTTGATGGCAGCCTCGTGAAGCGGTGTGTAGTTCCAGTTGTCCCTGGTGTTGGGGTTAGCTCCGGCTTGCAGTAGAAGTCTCACAACCTCCGCGTGTCCAAACGAACAGGCATTATGTAGAGGATGCAGACCTCCGTCGTCTCTTGCTTGAATGCACGCCCCGATCTCTAGAAGCAGCTCCACCACTTCCTTACGACCATAACCTTACAAACAAACAAAATGTCAGTGCTATAGTCACCGGTATTGACAAAAAAAAAAGTGGTCTGCGTAAAATATGATTCTTTTATTTTTTTGAGTTGTCCTGGAGGCCGATTCTGTAACGTTTTTGATATATATCCACTATGATATTATATATCAAACACTGCTATAAATCAAAGTGTTGTTGTATAATGTAGTGAATCTGTAAAGTGATGCCCAGTGCTGTATGTGGCCGTATACCGATTGACAGCGTCCTTTTTATTGGCCATTTTATAGTTATTTTAGTCAGAAAACAAGAATAATGAAAGTCCAGTCATGCACCATGACTTAATGGCGAATTTTCAAAGAAATCTGCATATTATTGGCTTATGATAATAAAGGAAAATTTTGGTTTAGAATTTGAATGGGTGAAAAAAAAAAAATTGGTACACACGGGTACGGGGTACAAAAGTCAAAATAGTATTTACCCTTCTAGATGCACATCGTTGGAAAGCACTTTAAGAGAACAGTAATTGTTGTTATACATCAACAGTTTGATGTATAACAACATGAGAAGGGAGGTTTCAAAGTTACAGAACTGGCCTCCAGGTCACACCTAGACAAAACTGCAACTGCCACACACTGACCTCTTCTCCCTGCATTTAAACTCAACACACATAAAAACTTAAGCCCCATTCCATATAGTCATAAGTAGAGTTCGGATTTTGCATATTTGCATTTTTTTTTATTGCCCAACTTTAAATTCAAATTCAGGCAACTTTAAATTCAAATTTAAAAATGCATATTTTGCATATTCCGGGCATTATTGCATATTTCCGGCATAAGTGCATATTATTGCATATTTTCGCATAAATATTCTACTTTTTGAGGAGAAATTTCCACTAAGGTGCATACTTTATATGATTTTTCTATTCAAACATATATTATTTAGGTACCAAAACCTTTTGAGGATTAGAAGTCATTCACTGTGTAACTTTGCACGTACCCCCTGTCTTAAGCTTCTGCCAGGACAGGGGGTTTACCTGTCACTACTGGTTGATACCCTAAGAAGGCTATTTATTATTTTTCGACTTAATCCTGGAAAAAGCTACCGCTGACGATTTATAGAGTGCTGCGCCCTTATTATCGGATTAAAATAACTTCGTTAACCAAATGAATGCAAAACACGTGCATTAGAGTATTACATTAAGGTCATATAGAGGGCTTCGGAGATTCAGCAAATTTGGTCATCCCAAAAGCAAAGATAGATGCGTTGTTGTGTATAGAT
>KZ653524.1:28087-38420 GCA_001010745.2 Gerris buenoi
ATATATATAAGTAATCTTAGTGAATAACTTAACGTTTGTACACCACGCTCTATTAATTGCAGGAAATTAATATATAACGAACTTAACAATCATACTTACTTGAACGGGATTTTAATAACCATATAAATATCTTATTTATTTATTACTACTTTATGTCTCTTTACCCTTCTTTTACCCGTTTACCAGAATAAAATATAAAAATATATAGGAATTTAAATTTACCAAGCTGTAACGTCGTAACATCTGAATAATTATTTATTTCTAATATTAATATGGGAAAGTAAACAGATACCACTGAATAATGTAAAGGAAATAACGTTCTACTGAGGACTAGAGCTGCATTATAAGAAGTCATTTGAAAAGTTGTGAAGAGAAAGAGTGCAAAAACTTTGTAGCGATGTTACGAGCTTTTCGAATCGCATTGAGTGCTAAATTACGCAAAGCTTTTAGAGTGGATTCAGACCCGGATCATGACAAACGGTTGTTCGACTGGCTCGATAATATGATCGGACCGCTGTACTTGGCTATCGGTGGTTACTTTTGGAAGTTAGATCCTGAGCACGTGATTCAACTTGTCTGCTATAATATTTCTTTATATGCTGTGGCCACTGTGTTCATTGTATTATTTATATGCACGCTAATGTTCAAGGATGTTGAAATCACGTCTCTTAGTGTTCTTTTTAACTTTACTTGTGGCATATCGTTGTTTTTGGTGTTTCACATAGATTTGTTTCTTCGACGGCGGCTTGAAATTACTAGTATTTTTTATCAAATAATTATTTTGTCGGAGTTGAAACAACAGTCAAAAAATCAATCCTTTGAAGTGAAACTCGAAAGAGTTATTCGCGTATACTGGGCGCCTCTAGTATGGACGACGTGGGGTTGTTTAATGGTGTCAATACCTGTATCTGATTACTTGTTATACGGCCGAGCCTACAGCTTACCTTTTCCTCTGTGGTTCCCCTTCGAAACAAACAACCCACTGGGATATGCAGCTGCGTATGTATTCGAAATATACGCAGTTCATTTTTTCTGTTCGTTTGCTATTGCCAGTGTACCAATTTTTTTTTTAATATGCAATGTAGCTTTAAATGCGTATAATTCACTGATAGAGTCAATCCGGTCCATGCACGACGATGCACTAGCCATGTACAAACTGCAGCTAGGTGAACGTAGGAATGACTCGACCGACCCAGCAACCGACGAGGAATACTTCGACTTGTACAAAGATCGTGTTTTCCAATCTTGTTGCGAGCGATGTTTGGGACAAATTAATATTTTGCATTTAAAGATTTCCAGGTAATTTTCATAAAGCTCTAATTAATAAATATTTATGTTAAAATTTTACTGGGAAATAAGCCAAGAGGTATTAATAATATTTTCTTCCAAATAGTGTGGCAAATAGTTACTTAACGTCCTATAGCGGTGTACTATAATTATAGTTTTCTTCTAGGACCCATAGTTCTCTAATTTATTTAATTCTCTTTTAGCGAATTTTCGAAGAAAATTAAGCTTACATTGCAATGGCTTTAAAATTTTTACAAATGCAATACGTATTTGAAAGATGTTTGCCCTTCTAAATCGATCCCTAAAATTTAACACTTTTTTTTATGTATTTATGTATATGTATATGTATAAATGTGTCACTCCAGACGATATCTCCTCTCTCTTAGAAAGCACTTAAAAAATTCCAAACAAATTTTAATATGTTAATAATATCAAATGAAAGGATGAGTTCGTTAGCCAGAATTTTTGACTTCATTTATAGGTTAAATTTTGACAATTTAGAGGGCATTTAGGGTAAAAAAAATAGCATGAAATCGTGTTTTTTCCATTTTACCCTCCTCTTATATGAAAATATGATAAAAGTGTGCATAACATCAATTACTGTACTCTTAAAGAGCTTTCCAACGATGTGCATCTTAAAGGGTAAATACAATTTTGACTTGTGTTGTGTATTTTTTTTTTTTTTTTCAAATTCTAAACCAAAATTTTTCTATATTATCACAAGCTAATAATACGCAGATTTCTTTTAAAATTCGCTCATTAGGCCATGGTGCATAAATGGAATTTTTATTAGCGAATTTTCGAAGAAAATTATCTATAATGCAATGGATTCACATTTTATTTAATGCAAACTTTTGAAAAAAAATGTCCATGGAAATCCGTTTTAGACACTTCTGAATCGATTCCTAAAATTTAACACTTTTTTATGTATGTATGTATACGTATTCTTAAATTTTATTTAGTATTTTTCGTAACGAAAATAATCAAAATCATTTACAAGTTGTTTCATACCTCAAAATTAGAATATTCATAACTTGAGTGTTACACATAATAATAAAAATAAACAATGATTCTTTTTACAAAATTAACAAAAATGAGTAAATATTTGTTGCATAACATTTTTTTTTTTTTTTTTTTTTTTTTATGATTTATACATAATAGTTTAGAATCTAATTAGACATAAAGGAGTAAACTTTTAGATTATATTTATAGAATATATCACAAATAAATGTTTTACTAATTAATAAGAACTTATTAGATTGTAATATTTACCAAGAATACAACTAATGTATGTATGTATGTATGTATTTATGTATAAATGTGTCACTCCAGACGATATCTCCTCTCTCTTAGGATGCACTTAAAAATTCCAAACAAATTTTAATATGTTAATAATATCAAAAGAAAGGATGAGTTCGTTAGCCAGAATTTTTGGACTTCATTTAGGGGTCAAATTTTGACCATTTAGGGTCAAAAATAGCATAAAAACGTGTTTTTTTCCATTTAATTTTCCATTTAACCCCTCTCTCATATGAAAATATTACATAAGTATAAGTGTACGTAACAACTATTACTGTACTCCTAAAGAGCTTTCCAACGACATGCATCTTGAAGGATAAATACAATTTTGACTGTTGTACTCCTGTGTATCAATTTTTTTCCCCATCCAAATACTAAACCAAAATTTTCCTATATTATCATAGGCCAATAATAAGACGATTTCTTTGAAAATTCGCTCATTAAGTCATGGTGCATGACTGGATTTTATGATTGAATGTGTCACAATTGTTTTGTTATTTTACATGAATTGTATCAGTTAAGCAATATTAATTTTATCAAACCTTTATAACTTTGATGGGACCTCTCAAAATCTGATGAGTTCTCTCAAGGATAGAGGTGTTTATTAAAAAAAATTATACTTCTTTAGATTGTTACTCCCCTGTTTTTTTTTAGAATATAAATTACTTAGACTAAATAAATATTAAGGCAAAGGGATGTTTAGTCCAATATACTTTGGGACAAAGGAATGTAACACATTTATTTTTTTATAAGGGGAGTAACAATCTAAAGAAGAACATTCCTTACGCCTTCTTGTGATTGTTACTCCCCTCAGTTTTTTTTACAAGGGGAGTAACAATCTAAAGAAGTGCTAGTTTTTTTTAATGTGGAAGGGAGAATAATCGGACCAGAAGAAAATAATACAATGAGCGAATTATGATGCACCACAAAATACGTTCATAATTGATTAAATGCAAACTTAAATTGCTTAAAAATTATTTTTGATAAACAAAATAGCAAGATTTTTTTCTTGAAGCATTTTAAAATATCTATTATTTATTATTCTTTTATTCGAGATTGTAGCTCATAAACTAACAGACCACACTAGGTGTGCAATGCAATGCACTGTTTTTTATTGCAACTACAATTTGATTGTTATAAGCAATAATGATAACGATAACATAGTTATACAAGTGGCTTGCTACAAGACAACTGTCCAGTGACTAGCTTATTGACTGTGATAATAATTAATTAATTTACATCGTTTTTTTTATTTATGTATTTTTTTATTTTTCGATTATGGTGTCAATAAGTCACGGGGCCATTGCCGCTTCAGGCGTTTGGGAGGGTTATCAGAAATGGTTGCGGATGATAGATTTTGGATAAGAGGATTTTTGTGCAAGGATCTATAGCGGGAAATGGCTAGGTCTTGGACGAATCGGACGTTAAGGTCGTTGTGTAAGGTTTGGTTGGAGACATAGTAGGGTGCATCTACTATGGTTCTAAGGATCTTTGATTGTAAGGATTGGATGGGGTAGGAGTTGGAACGTTTTGTGCAGCCCCATAATTCGATGCCATATGTCCATGCAGGTTTGAGTATTGTGTTGTATATGAGTACTTTGTTATGTGTTGTTACAAGTGGAATTTATGTCCACTCGTAAACGCATTTATTTTATTGTATATAATAGCATGTTATTTATATATTGAAAGTAGATTATAGCTATTAAGAGTTTTATTGTTAGAATGTTTATTGTTATTGTTATGGAATTATGTATAACGTGGAAGATTAAAAGAATAGGGAAAGCCAGAGCCAGTTTAAGGTTGTTATCTTTAGGTTGACTCTTGATCCATAACAATGACCAGGTTCAACCTAGATAGAAGGTCTGCTGGTCAATGTTGTGGTTCAAGGGTCGAACTGATTGAGAGACAGTCCTTCAGTTGGCCTCTGCGCTTGGACGAGGCAAGTCACAAAGTGTTAGTGGTGTGTGACCAGGATAGCGACGTCAGGTCGGATTAGGGTCCGAGTCACAAATAAGTGCCGCACCTGTTCTGAGAAGTGCGGCCCAATCTGCCAGGGCAGGATACATCTCCGTGACTCAAGACCCACTTGACGGCTCAAATAGATGGTGAGGTGTAGCAGGGGTCAACCCCGTTTCAGCCGTCGACCCCTTCGAGGAATGAGACCCCACCGCTCAGCCGTTATCACCTCTCAACTGGACACCGCCACTGCACTACGCCTCCTGCGCCAGCTACTACAGGTTTTTGGGGTAAACATTATTATAAACTGGGGATCCCCGTTGTAGGGCAATTAATTAATTAGATTGTTAGTTATAGTTAAACATTTTATTTATTTATTTATTCTATTTATTGTCCCGTCCCTAGAATTCCCCATTAACACATTAACACCCTCTTTAAACTATACAATTAACCCTAACCCGCTAACCCTTACCTATACTCCCTTACCTCAATCTATTTATTACCTAGGATTAAGTATTTTTGGTTAACCATTTATTATTTTATAAACACTCATGAGCCTGTCTGTTCTATATTTGGTTACTATGTATTGAAGATAATTATATTACCATTATTTTATTACTTGATTATTCAGCGGTTAGTCTTATTTTATTTTCAACCAGTACCCCTTGTAAAAATATTATTATTTGCACCCACCCCTAGCAGCCGACTGAGCAGGGCTTAAAATCGTAACACTATATGTAACATTAGTGCTCAGTCTGTTTGTATTTTTAAAGTAGTAGGGATTTTATTGTAAACTCTAGATTAAAAGTCAAAAGATAACACAATATAATATAATTATTAAGGACTAAAGTCGGGTGTGTATGTATAAAACTGTTAAAATATATTTCTATTTCTCTAAACCCTATGTCCTTACAATGAGAAGAATTACCCGGATCGAATCCAAATTTATTCTTTAATATCGGGAATATATTTATATACATAGTACACGTATCCAGAGTATTAACAATATATATAAATCTTGAGGTTGCATCTTAAGATTATATAGAGAAAACAGAGCTCCAAGTTAATAATTCTCTGTGCTAAGCTAATAATATAGGTACTAAAATATAAACAAAAATATAATTTTTGTTAGTAAAAAAGTAAAATAATTTTATCTAGATATAATACTATGCCAGAAATCAAATTAAAAATAAATAATATTAACCTGAAATCCATCATATTAGAGGAACATAAATTTTGGGATTATTTGTCAATAATTAATAATAATACATGGAATTAGGTTCAAGGTCAATGACCGGATGTGTACCAAGGTCATTGACACCGGATGTGGTCAGGTGTTGCGGGTTTAGTAGGGGTCAGAGGGGTTGGGGGACCTGTCACCAAGAGGTTACTCATTAGCGATGGACCAGAATGCCCTTTTTCACCCTACTCTCATAATAATTGTTATAACTATAAAAAATATTGTTCATTATTATTATAATTATTTCCACTCGTCATAACTGTTTTCGGTTTTTGCTATATATGTACTTATTTTTATTTTTTGTTCAATTTCTTCCTTTTTTTGCCTTGTTGTATAAATAAATTGTTATACCCTTAATTCCTTTAATAGTTATTTATGTTACNGGGGGGGGGGCGTCACCAAGAGGCTGCTCATTAGCCCCGTGACAGAATCCCCTTTTTCTCCCTACTGATACTGCAATACGGGATATTACTGGGCGGACAGAGTGAGGGTATAGATAACGGGAGAGGGGAGACTGATTGACAAACAGCTGTTTAGTTTGGCCACCAACTCGGCCTCAACTAGTCGATACGGATGTGTACCTTAAATGCTCTAAATAAATTAATAAACATCGTAACAACTAATAAAATTACGTAAAGTTTCAACAAAGATAAAAAAAAAAAATATTTATAAAAACACATTGACATAAAATAATGTAATAAAAGTAACAAATAAATAAATTCCCTACTAAAATATTAAATAACAAATAAATTATTAAATAAATATACTCCTAACATTAATAAAGCATTACCTTCTATGATAACAATTAATCTAAAATAGCCAATAAATAAATTCCCTACAAATTTATCATTAAAAATAAAAATTAACATTTATGACAACAAACACAACAATAAGTAACAAATAAATAAATTTCCTAATAATTAATAAAAAATTAATATCTATGCCAACAATACTATTCAATAACAAATAAATAAATTCTCTAATAATTAATAAACATTTATGACCATAAAAAAACTAACATTTAATAATCTATAAATAAATTCCCTATTGTCCAGGTACCCAAAATAAAAATGAAATGACATGCAATGGTATATAAAAAAAAAAAAAAATTCAATAAAGAATAAGTTCTTAAGTCCCAAGTTAATTAATTTTAAAGTCCCTGCTCAGTCGGCTGCTAGGGGTGGGTGAAAAATAATAATAAGTACAAGGGGTCCTGGTTACAACTAAAAGAAACTAATAACTGAATACTTTCGTTACAAACTAACTGTAATATAATTAAAGTAAGTAGCATACATAATATTATAGCTTGGTCAGGCTCATGAGTATTTATAAAATAGTGGGTGGTTAACCAAAATACTTAATCCTAGGTAATAAATAAATAAATAAGAATAAGGGATTGCCGGTAAGAGTTAGTGGGTTGAGGTTAATAGTATGGTTCAAAGAGGGTGTTAATGTGTTAGTGGGTAATTCTAGGGACGGGAAAATAAATAGAATAAATAAATAAATAAGTGAAATGTTAAACAAACTAATACTACAATCAATCGCCCCACAACGGGGATCCCCATTATTTAAGAATCATTGGCCCCAAAACCTTGAGTATTAGGCGAGGGAGGCGCAGTGCAGTGACGGTGTCCAGCTGGGAGTTGGTGACGGGCTGAGCGGCGGGGTTCTTGTTCCTCGAAGGGGTCGACGGCTGAAACGGGGTTGACCCCTGGTACACCTCACCCTCTATCTTAGCCGTCCGCCGGGTCCTAAGTCACGGAGGTAGATCCTGCCCCGGCAGATTGGGGCCGCACTTTTCAAAACAGGTGCGGCACTTATTTGCGACTCAGACCCTATAATCCGACCTGGCGTCGCTATCTGGGTTACACACCACTGTCACTTAGTTACCTGCCTCGTCCAAGCGCAGAGGCCAACTGAAGGATTGTCTCTCCCAATCAGTTCGACCCTTGAACCACAACACTGACCAGCAGACCTTCTATCTAGGTTGACTGGTCACTGTTATGGGTCAAGAGTCAACCCAAAGATAACAACCTTAAGCTGGCTCTGGCTTTCCCTATTCTTTTTATCTACCATCTATATATATAAAATTAAAGTTTTGTCTGTACATTGGTCAGAATTGAAAATTTTTTGGATACTTTTTCGTTTTATACATCCCGAAAACCGAATCCGGCCTTAACTTTTTTCGTGTATGTATGTATGTATGTATGTATGTATGTATGTATGTATGAATGTGTGTATGTATGTCTGTCGCCTCAGTCAGACTTTATAGGCGCAAAACTGGCTAAATGAAATCGATTAATTTTTTTTCAGAGGTGAGCGCAAACATGTTGTGCAATTTGTAGGCTTGGTTTCATCGAAAAATATTGAGTAGAACCAAAGTTATTAAATATTTTCTGTTGCGGCAGGCGTGTAGGATAGGAATAGAAGGCCTTTAATTAAACTAACGCAGGTTAGTGTTACTTCTTCACCTCTCCAGGCTGTTCTGTCTTTGTGTAGAGTGTAGAGTCTGTCTTGGTCTTGGCAGAGAGGTATTGAGCTGCGTCGGACTGGGGATATGTTTTCCGCCATACAACATCTCCTACGTTGTACGATCCCGGTCGCCGCTTACTAACTATACATAAACATAAACATATCAATCTAAGGCTAAATAGAATAAAATAAAAGCGTTTACGAGTGGACATAAATTCCACTCGTAACAAATATTCTTAAACAAATCTCACTTAAAACTATTGAATTAAAATAAAATAAAAACCCAGGGCTGGATTTACCCATAGGCCCACAAGGCCTTGGCCTAGGAGCGCACAATGCTAGGGGTGCAGTTTATTGATGTGTGTGTGTGTAATTATTGTTGATTGCTGAAGGAACTTTTTATTTTTTATTTTTTAGTGCCTCAACACGCAAAGATGTGTTATCCTGAAGAAAAAGTGTCCTTTACAATTATAAATTATATCCAAGACTCGACGTTCTTTTCGTCACAACGCCTCCCGAGTTGTAATTGATAATGTAGAAGACAAATAAAGAAATAAAAACGCTGGGCAAGGGAGACGAGTGGCGCGTGTGGCACGAGAAACTGTGGCTCTGCTACTGCGCCTCGCGGGTCTCGTCACTTGTCGCGCATGTCTCAACTTGCGGTGCTCTACCTACTTACACTAGTTACAACACCCCGTCGCGGTCATGTCGCACCACACGTGCCTCAATTTTCGCCAAGCCTAACTATAACTATACTCTTAAAGAGCTTTCCAACGACATGCATCATGAAGGGCATATACATTTTTTACTTTTGCCCCCCTACCCGTACCCCTGTGAACCAATTTTAACCATTTCAGATTTATACCTTCCCGTGGTTGGTCACAATGACTGTGCCGAATTTTGTGCGGATCAGTTCAGCCGTTCAGGAGGAGTATGTGTCCAACCAAATGCAAAGTGTAGTATAAGAGCTTCGCTTCGCTCAGCTCAATTGTAGCCTTTTTAAATTGCAAACTCATGGTGATTTGATAGGCAAGCTCTAATAAAAATTTGGTTTCAAATTATAAATAGATTTTAATTTAATTTAATCTCTATTCATTTAGCTACCATCATTTTCATCTATAATTGTGTTTTTCTGAAATGTTTTAGTGTTATTTATGATATCAATGGAGCAGCTTCCCTGATTATAACCTTGGCTTTGACTATTGCGTATCTCGCCATAGGTGCTGCATTTTGCCTAGCTGTCACTGTAAGTTATTTTATTATTATTATGTAAGTTATTTGATTATTAATTTCTATTAAAATATATAATAAAAATACTCTGCCAATTATTGTGACACTTCCTTGCGTCCTATTTCAAAACATTTAATGATTTATCATTTTAAAACCTATTTTTACCCACATTTTCCCCCGTTTCTTAAATCTTTAAAAATTGGAATGAAAATGGAAGAATGGTGATACCCTCCGAAACGTAATTCAGAGATCTCTGTGAAGGAGAGGTCTTACAAACCCGGTGTTATTGACCGTGCGAAGCGAGGTCTATGTTTTAACTTTTTCTTCCCCGGTCTTGCCCAGGTACTGGACCGTTTTGCATTTCGTTTGAAAATGTTTGTCATGCTTGCGCTTACGGCCAAACGCTTTGTTCGATTTTCTTGAAATTTGGCGTGGATGTTCTTTGAAGTCATGAAAAATAACGTATGAGTTTTATATTTAATGAATTTAATTTTTACAATTTTTATAAACAAAAATAAAATTAAAAAAATTAAAAATATTTTTTTATCTATCATGAAATTTAGCATGCATATTCCTCAAAGTCTAGAAAATAAATATGTATAGTTTTTTTGTTATATATTTTTTTAATTAATTTAAAAAAATAAAAGTTGAGACTTTTTTTTCAAAAAAATAAAAAAAAATGTTTTTATTTTTTTCTTGAAATTTGAAATAGATGTTCCTTTAAGACATTAAAATCGATGTATAGGGTTTATTTGCTTAAGAAATGTTTAGAAGTAGCATAAAAATAACCTTCCCAGGAGGGAATCGAACCCGGAATCCTCCGATTTAAGAGGTAGGGGTTGAGCTGCC
>KZ653525.1:2858-13347 GCA_001010745.2 Gerris buenoi
CCAGTGTTTTCCGTTTGCGTACGTTTAATTATTATTGAACATTTCATCAAAATTTATTATAAAAATAAATTCTCCTGGGCGGAACCCCGGCTCAAACCCCGAACCCGGGCTCTCAGTCCGCGTTTTAAGCTATTTTTAAGCTATAACTGTGGTGTAAGTTGACTGTGATTCCAGAAGCGAAATTACCGTATCTACCGTCAGATACGGTCTTTTTCCTTCTGATTTGTCACTTAAGGCAATTTCGCTTAGTAAATTGTTCTTTAATACAAAAACCATAACTAAAAATCTCTGTTTTCTTGTATATAGGATGAAGATACGGCTTCGGGACCATCAAAAACGACAAAAACGACCCCCCATAACCCTGAATATGTCAAAACCTTATTTTCGACCAAAATGACCGATACGGTTTTTTGGCTTAGCACGGCAGAATAATTGTTAGCACTTTTAATAGCAGAGGTATAAGAGATTCAATATTAAAAACAAATAAGAATTTGAGAAACTCAAATAGAAGGTTATTTAGATGCAGGTTATAAACAATGATAAAGAAGGTTGAAAAAGCAATGTCGCCAATCTGATTTCAACAATTTCATTACATTAGCCATTCATTCTCTACTATTTATATAATAATTAAGTTGGCAGTACTTACTTTTTCTTTCTACTTTACTTTTTCGCCCTGCTTTTTGAGTTCAGGGAAGAAAAGACCTGCTTTAGTCCCTCTAATCTAATCCAAAATCATAACTTTTCCTCCCTACTGGAGATAAATTATCTTGTACAGTATCAGTATAGTTTAAATTATCCAGTACATTAACAATTTACTTGGTGGGTAGGCTTCCGCGGGTTGACTCGTAATAAACAGCTTTGACGCGGAGCTTGGAGCTTCGTGACGCGGATTTCACCGGAAATCCCAGCTGTTTATTATCAGTATAGTATATAGTTTAAATTATCTAGTATATTCTCAGTATACTTTAAATTATCCAGTACAATATTAGTACATTTTAAATTTATTCAGTTCAGTATCAATACAGTAATTGATTGTTACCTTTGTTAAATGCATCCAAATGTGGTAGACGAAGGAGGTTAGAGTTTATAGGATTAATGATTATAAGTTGTTACAGTTCTAATTATAGTAATAGTTTGTTATTCTTTATCAATTGCTGGTCCATGACAATAACTAGAACTGATTAACTTTTTAGTGTCTTCATAAATTATTATAACAACATTTTCCCAGGAAGGACTAGCAACAATATAGCAATGAATCTTCAATAACTTTAATTGTGTTCTTATAATTATAAGAAAAGTGTTTTAGGTTGCCAACAAATGGCTCAGTGCCAACAACTAGCTAGATTTCCCTGTTTATTTTATTGGCCTTGTTCCTAATTTGTATCTGTAGGTATTATACGAAGCATTGCCAGCACATTTCTGGATGTACTGTACTTTTTGCATTTCCTACAACTGATGAACGTATTTTTTTTTTTTATTTTTGTGTATCGTAATCACTTTATTTAAATTGTTAATAACTTGATGCCATTAATAACTGATGTTAAAATCAACACAGTTAAAATCAACTATGTTTAAGTTACTTTTTTACTTTGTCATATAAAGAGAAAGTATTGTGATGGCGCGAAAATTCGATTTTGAGATTTTGATGGATTTACACATTTTGAGGTCCCCTGAGTCCAAAAAAAGTGGTTTTTAAACAATGTCTGTCCGTCGTCTGTCGTCTGTGCAGACGTGTATACAGCCTAAACTACTGGGCCCATTTTGACGAAATTTAGCGTACATGTTTAGAAAAATCATACCCCGAGGCGAAATCGAGAAATGAATTTTTGCTCCAAATTTGGGGGCGCTACCCGCCAAAAACTCCGGAAAACAGTTCCGACGATTTTGATTAAAAAAATCTAGTCCATTTAAATACGAATCTAACGACATATGCCGTTTTCTCGGGAAAAATCTAGTTCCTGAGAAAATAGCTTAAAACGCGGACTGAGAGAGCCCGGGTTTGGGGTTCCGCCCAGGAGAATTTATTTTTATAATAAATTTTGATGAAATGTTCAATAATAATTAAACGTACATATGAAAACTAATAAACGGAAAACACTGGGCTAAGTAGTTATTAACTCGTATATGAGAAAGTTTGTCTGAGTTGTCTCGGACCGATTTTCTTGAGTTAAATTCATCCCACACTTTCTAAGCTCTTTGGATATTATTCAGCAATTCTAATTAATTTATTTTTAATTATTTTCTTTTGCAACTTCTCTGCGTATAAGGTGCATACTTGTTCTCTTTATATTGAGCAAGTTTCGATAGCAATTGCCCTCTTAAGTTACTCTCGACAGGAACTATCCAATATTTCCTCTTTATTGGAACTTGTATACAATCCGTCTTGTAGGTAAAATTGCTGCGGCTTCTACACTTAATAAATCTTTCGACTTTATTCTACCTTTCCACTCTTTACTCCTCTCTCTTTATTTTAAATTAAAAGAAAACCACCAAAGAAACCTCTTTATAGTTATCTTAATTTATTTTCTCCAAGAACCAAATTCTTATTTAGTACAGGAAAAAGGGCTTGAAAAAGAAACAAATTGGTCCTTCCTTTAATCATTATTGTTAAAAATAAATATAAAGTAAATAGACTATCAATTAGTGTGGCACATAGCTTCCTCGCATCCTATCATGTACTTTATTATTATATTGACATTAACATTATTGATATATTACTTTATTGTTATATTGTTTATTTTCTAAAAACGATTAATAGTTTTGGCGATCTTTAACACTACATAGCGGTGCCGCTGTTGATTTTACTAAAAAATTGTATTTGAAAAAAATGTTTGTCTCATTGAATAGATGAAGTTTGATTTTTTTCTCGACCTAAAATTCCAATTTTAAATTTGAAGTTTATGTTTACGAGAGCGTTGAGCGTAAACGCTTGAACGGATAACGTTGTCCAACGAACTCGTCCTGGACATTGGTAAAATAAACATGTCTACCAAATTTCATCAAAATCGGTCGACATTTACTCAAGTTATCGTCGCACGTTTCATGATTCGCGGATACAGACCGACAGACAGACAGACACGGAACTAAAAATGTCTTAAACAGGGATTTCTGTCTTGGAATTTTTAAAATTTGATACATAAAAGTTTTTCGTTCTCAAAAGTGAACACAATGCTTTCGTTACCTTTGGTAAGCTCGGAAGCAATAAACATGTATAAATATAAAATGAACTAATTCTATAAAAAATAATTATTGTAAAGCTGTTTAAGTTAATTATAAGAACTCTCTTCACAGCTTAGGACAATACGTTCAACAGTCAAGTGGACAGATTTGGGGAAGATTAAATGACGGGAAGTGGTTCAAAATTGGGGTAATANGATAAAATCCAAAACTTTACACGTCTATAGTTACGAAATTACTTTACCAAATTCAACAAAACTTTGTGAAATGAAAGAAATTTACTTAAAGAATATTTATACTTAAAATGAGAAGTGTAACTTAATTATAAACCGAGAACTATTGAAAAGAATACGGACCCGAAGTGATGCGTGTGGCTTCAAGGCCGGGACTCTGTAGTAGTACTAAGTAGTAGTACTAAGTACTAGGACTAAGTAGTATTAAAATAATGCATTGTCATTGTGTTCTGAGCTATGCTAAAAGTTTCAAATGTCTAGCTATTCGGGAAGTTAGTTAGAAATCGATCGCCAGATTTGTACCGGACAAACAAACAAGAAACCAAGTTAATAAAAACGTATTAAAAATGTTAAGTTATGACCTTCATAACATGACGCTACTTGAATTTCCACACCTTGACTTGGGTGTCCGTCCATATTGATAACAATTAAAATAAGCCAGGTTGTCTAAGTGTTAAGCTATGATGTTTTGCACAACGTTACTAAGTCAATTAAATTAACAAAATTCGGGTCATTTTTAAATTAAATATTAAACTCTAGCAGTGTATATATGAAACAGTTGGTCTATTTCAAGTCATTGTTGAAAGTCTTGACTAATCGAAGACTCATTAACTCATTATCATATGAATTCCCAAGTTCCTTGTAAATACTGGTCTCAGAATGGTTTTTTGATGTGATAACTGGTCTGTAATAAAGTTTTACCTCATGCCTTTTTGCAGGTGAGTATAGTAAATGCCAGCAGCGTAGAATTGAAATTGGGACCTCAAAGTGTGAAACTGGCCGGAGGAGACGGCTCACACACACTAGGACCTCAAGTAGTGAGGCTTCGAGGATTCCTCCGACCTGCCGACTCTTGGTCCAGCGAACATCTCAGACTCTGTGTCTCACACGCCCAGGCTGTTCTCAAACTCGCCCCTCCGGAATCCACCAACCTGGTGAGTACAACTTTACATTTTTCTTTAGAATATACGAGAGCGGTGCTGTTTTAAGTTCTTGGTCCCTCTGAGAAAGTGCTTCTGCAGTCCAAATATTCGGTAGCTACTCGGAGCTAAGTTGAACTTTTCTAGCATTGAAAAATGAAAGTACCAACGACTGGTTTACTAGCAATGGTTTTTTCCTAAATGATAAAAAAACTCAAGAAATCATGTTTACTCTCAGACCTAGTGGAGAAGCCAAGTCATTTAAATTTTAAGGACTAACTCTTGACTCCAAATTAACATGGAAGAATCAAATAGGAAAAGTACAGAAGAAGCTTTCATCTCAGTTATTCCTACTTAACACGCTAAGGAAGTATCTGCCAGAAGAGGCTATGAAGCCGGCATATCATGCTCTTTTTGAGAGTCACATGACGTATGGAGTTCTGATGTGGGGTCATGCGGAGTCCCAAGAAATCTTCAGAAAGCAAAAAAAAAAACGTCAGAATACTTGCAGGAGCAAAGCAGACGGAACATAGTCGCCCACTTTTCCTACGACTAAAAATCTTAACATTTTATAGTATTTATATTTTTTATTGTTTAAAGTTTGTAAAAAGTAGGGTAAATAGTATAGATAAAATAAAAGACACTCACCACTTTGATACACGACAGAAAGATAGTATAAAGCTGACTCAACACAGACTGGACAGATCCAAAGTGGGACATAGTGTGCTGGGGCACAAATTTTATAATAAATTGCATCAAAAGGTAAAGTGTTTACCTCTAGACAAATTTAACATTTATGTTAAAGCGTTTCTTTTAAAAAATCCTTTGTACAGCACGGAAGAGTACTTTTTACTTGATTTCAATGTTTAATCTTTTTATGTTGTTATTTATTTTATTTATGATGTTAATTTATCCATTTATTTATTAATGATGTTATTGTTATTTGTCACTATTGTTTTATAATTGACTTTTGTATATCATAGAGATGTGATCTCAGCAAATAAAAAGATTTTCATTTCATTTCATTTTCATTAAAGCGGTTGTATGGGAGCGTGCATCTCCATGATATATAATGCACGCACAACGTTGTGTTTTAATTCAGGGAGGGTAGAGCCCCAATCGATATCTACAATTCATTTCTCGATTTTGCTTTGGTAAATTCGATCCGTTAAAATCTAATAATGTTTCGTGTAAAATTATTTACATTGTTATTCAAATTATCTTTTGATTTGCTATAGTGTCGTCACATAAGCACACTTAGTGTACATAATATGCAGGGTTTTGTTCAAGTTTTACTTCCTCCCGTGGTACCTTTTGCTTTTTATTATCAGTCGGTTAATATTATCACATTATTTAGGTACCGAAGTGATGAAATGAAGTGTGTCTACTGTACTTTGATAGTGTGTGTGACTAGTAGAAGCATGTCTAATATGAGATGTATTTTGTTAGGAAGTAGTAGAAAGTATGACGCCTATCTTCAGTGCCTTATATTTATAGACTGACGAGAAGGTAAGGTGACAAGTGTTTAGGACATAAGGTCGGGAGGGGTGTGGGGTTCATGGAAAAGCGGGTGTGAGGGGGTTTCCAATCGGATTAAGAGCTAGGGCCAAGCTCTAGGTCTAGCAATGTGAAGGAAGTATAAATATGTACAGAGAATTAGACAGAATCAAAAAAACACGTAGAAACAAAAAAGACCAAACTAAAGTCAAACAAACATTAGAAAAATCAAAAAAAGAACAAACGAAACAAAACAAGAACTAACATACTGTCTAATTCTCTGTACATATTTATACTTCCTTCACATTGCTAGACCTAGAGCTTGGCCCTAGCTCTTAATCCGATTGGAAACCCCCTCACACCCGCTTTTCCATGAACCCCACACCCCTCCCGACTTTATGTCCTAAAACACTTGCCACCTTACCTTCTCGTCAGTCTATAAATATAAGGCACTGAAGATAGCCATCATACTTTTTATACTTGTTATATTTTAGTATTTTAGAGGCTGAAACCGGTCTGATTTATAATTAAATTTAAATATTGTGGTAAAGACAAATAACTTATATTTTATAATAGTAGTGTTAATATTTCTTTTAACAAGTGATACAAACCATTCATTATGTTTGATTTCCACAAAATCTCATTCAAAACAACGAACTTTTTAGGAAGTAGTGTCTAATGTAAGCAGTGACGGAGGCGAGTGTAGAGTGGGTGTCTGGCCGGGAGGTGGATGGACCACGTTGCCACCCGGGAGGCATCTCATCGATCTGGAGGCCACTACTAACGTGAGGTCTCACAGGCCCCCCGCTCCCGCCCACCAGTCCAAAATAGAACTTCAGCACAATAAATCCCTTGAAAATCCCAAGGTAAACACAATATACTTCATACAACCTTTTCAAATGTTATTCAACGAACACATTAATATTATTAATCGGATGTATACTATGAATACTTTTGCAAACTACCGTTTAATACGGTGATTTTGTTATGGTTTTAGGTGTTTACATTTGAGTACTTGGAGCCTTATGAAGGAACGGATTCGTGTTCACTCTACACAAACTGTTTAGCTTGTTTAACCGACAGTAAATGCGGATGGTGTCAGCTTAAAGGAGTCTGCTACCACAGAAATATCGACGAAGCTAATGTATGTTTAGTTCTATTTGATTATTTGTATTCTATATAATCTATATAAATGTATTTAAATAACATTTATTTGTAGTCTGGCAAGGTTCCTGTGCTTCACTATGAATTTTGTTATTTTTCATGGATTATAATTTTTTTTTTTTTTACAAACTACCAGAAAGGAATTTTTATCTTGAAGCTATACTATGAAAGTTACCCAATAAGTTTTAGGGTATACTGTAATTATTATTCAATGAAAAATATTTTAAAAAATGTAGATAACTTATTTGTTTATTCTTGGAGCTGTTAAATGCTAGGAGAACTGACTCTCAAGCTCCCTTCATCAAATTAGCAGGAAAAACAGTTGTTCATCTCAGAGAGTGGCCTGGGTAGTTATTTTAACCCTTTTGGCACTGTAGACGTCTATAGACGTAATTAGTAAGTGCCTTAATCAGACTGTAAACGTCTATGGATGTAATGAAAAAGTGCCTTCCACGGCCTACATACGTCTATAGACGTTTTGAGGTTTTCTTATGTGTTTTCAAGTAGAAGCCTTACTAGACGTCGCACGTGACTCCTAACGCCATCTATCGGAACTAGAATGATGTACAATGGTAAATAATAGACTCACTAGGTGTCGCCGGGGTTAATAGATCTCAGTGACAGAATTAAATGAAAGGGGTTGCAACTCTATCAGGGAGGGGGACTCATATTACTTTCCGGCCCCGCGTAATATTTTTTTAGGCCAAATGAGGCCTGCGAAGGTCAATGGCTATTGTACCTTGTTACGTTCATCCCCCTTATTATAAAGGCTTTTTTTCCCAGAAATATTTGTCTTTTAAAAACTTAAGATTTATACACTATTTCTTAACTTTTTTTTTAGAAAAAGGTTTCATATATAAAATATTTTTACCTTTCACTCTTATTTCAGATTTTTTAAGTTTAAGAAAAAAAAAGAAAATGAAAAAAAAAAAAAAAAAAAAAAAAAAAAAGTTTAACTTGGCCATTGCCGGTCCCAAGCCCGGATTCGAAAGAAGGGTGGGACTTTTTTTCGTCATGTTTAAGAAAAATTATCAATGTACAATATGAAATAATATGTAAAAAATAATAAATAAATAAAAAAAGTTATTTATATAAAAAAAATAACAGTTATTCATAAAATGTACATTACTTTTAATTTTTTATATGTATATATAGAATTAAAAATTATTAAGTTAACATCAAAAATTAATAAAAAAAATAATTGTAGATGAAAGTAGAAAAGTAATAAAACAAGAGTCATCCTAATATGATGAAAAATGTAGGGGATATAAAATAAATAGTGTGAAAGCGTTGAAGAATGGATAGTTTTGTGTGAAGGTTGAAACGAGTCAGGCTGGGGAAGACCGGTCTGAAAATACGGCCCCGTCTGTGCAAGTCTACTTTTGATTTCTACCTCAGTACCGAAACGGTTAATGATAAAATACTTGAAATGAAATGTGAGTTCTGTTGCAGATCTGTAAGAGTGAGGAGGACTGGCAGTACCTGGTGGTCGAGCCGTCTATGTGTATCAACTGCAGCAACCACGCAGTGTGTGAGGAGTGCTTGGAGTCCCAGCAGTGTGAGTGGTCTTCTACTGAGGCCAAGTGTCTCCGCCAAGCAAGGTAATCTCTTTTACTTGCTAGAATAATGTTTACCATTTGTTGTCTTACAAACTGTCTTAAAACAATAAGTAGCTGTCACGCATTCACATTTATACAATCTCTTTTGTCGGTGCATTTGTATAATTTTTATGCAATTCAACTTGTAAAAATATATTTGCATTCTGTTGGAACAATGACACCTCTTTAGCAACGCAAATAAACCCATCCACTATGTCCATAATGTGGCACATCATTATTTTTTGATTTGGTTTAAATTTTTTTTTTATTTTATTTTATTTTATTTTTTATTTTTTTACAAAATGTTAGATTTAAAATGTAGTACCTACCGTTATTTGAAAGGGATTAATATTGAGTGCTGTGGTTATAAACCTTTTACTGGTTTCCTAGCTCCTTGTTTGTAAAAATTAAGATTGATTTTAAAATAGTTTTTGTCCTCTAATATTTTAATTATGGAAAAAAATGAACTTGCATTTTTAGTCAATAACAGGGAAAAAATTTAATTTTAATAATTTGTATGATTGATGGATAAAGCCATGTGTGTGTTGTGAAATAATTGTCAAGAGTTTATGAAATTTTCATGTGAGAGGTTTCAACCCTTACTTTCACTGGTCTTATCTTACTTTTTACTGTCATCTTCTTCTGAAATAAACATAGTAAATAATTAATTAAATTTTTTAGAAAAAATCCTACCTATAAATTATTTAAGTGTATGTGCTGTGCAAGGGCATGGATACATTTAAGTAGAGCAAGTAGAGCAACAACTAGTGATATTATATTAAATTATATTAATAAAAAATTAACTCAAGCTGATGTAATTTGTGAATCTTTAAGTAAAAATGAGCAATATCCGTCTTTTAAAATAGGCATTGATTTTAATAAACTTGATGATGTTATGCAACCAGAATTCTGGCCATCTAACATTAAAATTCGTCGTTTTTTATTCAAGAAGAAAAGAGGAAATTTCCAGCAGTAGCACAGAACATTTCAAAATCAAAACCTATTGTTAAGAAAGATAAGACATTGAAACTTTATTATGTTAATGCTCAATGTCTGCGTAATAAAGTTAGTGAAGTTGAGGCAATTCTTATGGAAGAAAAAATCGATGTATTTTTAGTTGTTGAGCACTGGCTTAAAGAAGATGAGATGAAAACAGTAAATATATTAGGTTATACTCTACAGTCTTGGTTTTGCAGGTCTCACCATATTCATGGCGGAACTGCAATTTATGTGCGGAATGATTTATCTGTTAAAGTTTTGAAAGATATCAATTCTGTAGAAATGGACTGTGAAGTTAGCGGTATAGAAATAGTTGAATCTAAGACTGTATTGCTAGTTAACTATAGATCTGATAAAGGTTGTAAGATGAAATATACTGATATTATATCAAGTATACTTGATAAAATCTGTTCTAGTGGCAAGAGTCTTACCCTCATAGGTGATTTTAATTGTTATTTTAATTCAGACAACAGTGAAGCAGTAAAAATAGTCAATACTTTCAAGGAATATAATTTGCATAAAAAAGTCAATGTACCCACTCGTGGTAGTAACTGCTTGGATAATATATTTAGCAATATTGAAGAAGGTATTAGATATGAAATCAAAGGAATGTTAGCGGATCACGCAGATCTTTTAATAGAAATAGATAGCAAAGTTAACATCATTCAAGATAATAATTACTATTATGTAAGACAACAATCACCAGAGAACATGGATATGTTTATGAACATGCTAATGACTGTGAACTGGGAAGTATTTTTTCTTAAAGGAAGTATTAATGATCAAGTTTCTAACTTCATGAACACCATAAAAAGTATTTATGACCGATGTTTTCCTTTAATGAGAAAACGTGGCATTGGACGAAAATCTCTTAAACTACCTTGGTTTAATGAAGAATTAT
>KZ653525.1:53443-75223 GCA_001010745.2 Gerris buenoi
TATTTATTTTATATTATTTTTTTTTTTTAATTTTTTGTTTGCACTGACTATTGTGATACTACTCTGCAGTTGTAACGGCATGTAAATAAATAAATAAAAAACAACTTTTATTTTCTTAGGTGTCGACACTAATGGGAGTAACCGGTAGTCAATTGTCGACCCTAAAAATAATCGAATTCTATTTGTGGTTTGATGTAAATGATGTGTTAATGTTTTGTCAGGGTCTTTGCTGGGAAGGATCGGTAGTCGGCCCGATGGAAGGGAAGCTCTGCTCTCGACTTATTCTGGAGTCAGAAGCGAATCTGGCCGGTATGAGCAGAGACGAGGCGATATCGTGGCATTACTTGACCTGCCCTCCTGAAGACGAGTGTTCTAACGGTCACCACAACTGTGACGGGACGTCTGAGACCTGCGTCGACACTCCTACTTCTTACACCTGCGACTGTGCTAAGGGTTATAAATTAGCTTCCACGTCCACTCAGTCCGCTCCTCGTTGTGTTCCGGTCTGTCCTCAGGTTCGTATCGGAAATATAAACAATCTCTCTTCATAAGTTTAAATGTAAATATTAGTTTTAAATTTATACTTACTATCGGAACGTATTTTTAGGGTTTCGAGGTCGTTCTAGAAACCCTTATGCTTTTGGTAGTTCGTCCATCCGTCCGTCTGTCCGTCGCATCTTGTAGTATATCTCCCGACCTACTGAAGCTATAGACTTGAAATTTGGTATATAAGTTAAACTTTTTTGCCCAAAAACAGAAATCCTGTTGCGAACTTAAACACTCAAAATTTCTGCGATCAATTGCGAATAGATCGCAATATTTTATATTTTTTGTAATTATCAAGTTGGATATCATTTCAAAGGTATTGAAATGTAGATTACATATATGTATTGCGTTTCCAAAATGGCGGCCATTTTACCCACTAAAAAATTAAAACAAAACGAAAAAAAAAAGTCCCCCCCACGCTACCCTATTAGGACAGGTCCTAAAAATAAGGCAAAAATATACATTTCCTCTCTGGTCCAATGATATTTCCTGGAGTTAATATAAAAAAGTCAAATTAAAAAAAAATTAGGGGGCCGTAACTAGGGGGCCCTAAAATTTTTGTGATTTGAAACATCGAAGTTGGATATCATTTTAAAGGTATTGAAATTTGGTTCACAAAAATTTATGGTGTTTTCAAAATGACGGCCATTTTACCCCTAAACGAATTCAATAAGTGCATACCGAAGATAGTAAAGGATAATATGTATATGCATACCTTGTTTCTTAAAAGTGAAAAATATATATTTTTATTTAAAATAATAAATAACAATAACAATGAATTCTTATGACCGAAGAAACCCTTTTAGTAACTTGCTGGCAAGTACTTGACGGATTTTTTATCGGTCGACTGACGAGACCTAGCCCTTCGATACACCGAAGTCTTTGCAAACTGTTGGAACCCATCGTTATCTTTAGGTGTGGCTAACTAATAAAGTTTTATTATGCAGATTGTCGGTTGAAATTTCTTTTCCTACTTAGACCGTCTACAATAATCGATTTTATATTATAATTTATTTACAGTATATTTATTAATTGTACTATTTGACATATTGCAGGGATGTGTTAGAGGTACGTGCACCGCTCCAGGCAACTGTTCATGTGATTTTGGTTACGTGGGAGCCAACTGTAGCATTCAGTGTCAGTGCAACGGTCATTCCGACTGTGCAGGGCCCGACAAATTAGACACTTGCCTCGATTGCAAGAATAACACACAGGTAGAAACATCAATTTATCAATACGGGTTTCAGTATGCGTGTCTTTATCTTACAGCACATTGGAATTTGTTTTAAAGATGTCGTCTGCATGTTTAAATGTATCTCATACTTAGAAACTATTAAAGTGAAAATGACTGTTTGTAGGGTGAACAGTGCAGTCGATGCAAAGCTCTGTTTGTGGGAGACCCGTCAGATAACGGGCAGTGTGTTCCCTGCATCGACTACTGTAACGGCCACACTTGGCTCTGTATCAACGACTCTCTTCCTAACTTCCCTTTCACTCACGAATCGACCCGTGCCGAGATCGAGAGCTACCTCACTCAAGGACCCACCACCAGAGCAAAGTAAATCCACTTTGAATACTAAAAGCTTTCCCTCGACGACTCAAACTGTTTTTATTTTATTTTGGATCGCCCTTAACGTCGGCTAAACGGATGTAATATCTATGTTTGGTGTTTCTAGGTGTATAGGATGCAATAACAAGACGAAGGGAGATAAGTGTGAAGACTGCTTGGAAGGGCACTTCAGAGGCTCCGAGGACCAGCGTGCCGGCTGCCGACCCTGCCAGTGCCACGGCCATGGAGACACTTGTGATCCCGTCACCGGAGAGAGGTTCTGTAGTTTACTCTGACTCGACTCGGTTTCGAAACTCTGCTCTATACTTACTTAACATGTTATTTTAAGATTTGGCTTGTAAATATCCGTTTATTTTAACACGACGGTTTGCTTTTACAGGTGTAATTGCAGCAACAATACCGAGTCGGAGCCGGGTTGCAAGGCGGTCGGAGGCCAGCAGTGTTGGGCGCTGCAGTGTTCCAGATGTAAGGAATCGTACATGGGGACGCCCACCTCCGGGCATCAGTGCTATAAACAGATGTCTGTAGATCTGAGGTTCTGTTTCGACTCTAAACTCATCGATGAGTGTAAACTCAAGCCCAGGCCACTCAGTCCTAAACACACCGTAAGTATCTTTATCTACGATTGATACGTAATATAAACATTGTATCTCTCTTTAGATTCGTAGAAAGTGATTCTTTACACATCTGTATTAATTGCGCATGCGTGTCTCATAGTTTTGAAGAATTCCTTTTTTTCCACTCTAGTGACGAAAAGAAGAAGAATTATTCTTTAACTTTACACACGATTAGCGAGTTTGTTTACATTTAACATAACTAATTTGATGTTTATTTAATAAAAGTAACTGCTTGCATCGAGTTTTTTTGTGAAAATCAATGAGTGATTTAAGTGATTATGACGAATATGAGGAGAATAATACGCCTTCCGAAATAATTAATTCGGCACAAAATTGAACTAACGAATTGATGTCATCTTTATCAAAAGAGAAATACGAGCTTACATACAGGAAGTTTATTATTTTTTTTCTGCATTTATTATTAAAATCTAACAATCGTAGATAAAGTATGGTACGCAACTCGTGCGAAAACGGCATTTTGCATTGCTCGTGTGGTTTTACTAAACTCGCTATTGCTCGGGTGTAAACTCCACACTCGCATGCAAAATGCTACTTTCCCCACTCGACGCGTATTGTACTATTACAAGTCGACTGATAAATACCAGTAAACATGAAATAATGTCGTTTTGTTTTCCGGCAGGTATTTTTTGCCGTCCAGCCTAGATTTATGAACGTGGATATTCGGATCACTATCGACGTGACGCAGGGCAACGTGGATCTGTACTTGAGCCCAAGAGAAGACACTTTCGTAGTAGAAACCAACACGACTGCCGGATCCCACTACGTTGAACTCGATTCCAGGTAAACCCCCGTCACTTTGAAATCACTCCTTATAAAATCGGTAACCGTTTGTGACAATTTATTTTTATTTGACAAGCCGCTTCAAATTAAATGAAAAGGAGGTCCGGTATTCTTGAATTTTAAACATATTATAGTAAAAGCGATGGTATGCGAGGATAGACAAGGCTCTATACCCTTCACCTTAGTTTACGGTTATAGTTATAAATATTAAACTTGTGTTTTTAATTTCCAGATACCAGTGGAAGACCGAATCGAAACACAACGGCTTGACAGAAGGTTCGGTCAAATTAGAAAACGGAAGTAACGGTTCGGCCGGCAGTTGGCCGTTGACCAATACTTTCTACGTTGTAGAAAAACTAGCGAAAGGTCTGAGTACGTTTGTGAAAGTGGATCGTAAAAACACGATACTGATGGTGAGGAACCTGACGGACAGGTTGGTCATCACACTGCCTCAAGACAGACACGAGTTGGGCTTGACCAGGTTCTACATCGCCATGGTCGCCGCCTCCAGGCCGGCCTACGGAACCATATTCTTCCGTCAAGACCAGCTGCACATAGATCTGTTTGTATTCTTCTCCGTGTTCTTCTCGTGTTTCTTCCTGTTCTTGGCCGCTTGCGTCGTGGCTTGGAAGGCCAAACAAGCGAGCGAAGCGAGGAGGGCACGTCGACGCCACGTAGTAGAAATGCTGCACATGGCGCAGAGGCCGTTCGCCGCGGTCACCGTAGTCCTCGAAGGGCCTAACAGAGGTAGGAGCGTTTCACGTAAGTCTCCTCCCAGACCGATAGCCGTCGAGCCGACCAGAGACAACCACGCGGCCGTCACCACCGTGTTCGTACGTCTGCCCGGAGGTAGCGAACCGCTGGGTAAGCTGGGCATCGCCTCCTCCCTGGTCCTGCTCAACCGCACCGGTGCCTCCAGCAGCAGACCCTTTCTCAGGAGAAGGTCTAACCACTCGTAGTCCTTACCGTATTTTAACCACATCCACACAAATATATTTTAGTTTTATTTCTATTTATTCCTTCGACCGTATTTAATTATATTTCTTTTAATACGAATAGAGCGACGTATATCGTCAAATTTATAAGGGATGCAAAAGTGCTTATGAAAAAATAATTGTGATATTTCGTTAGAAAAATAAGCGATCGATAATTTAATTTATTTAAACAAATCAACTTGACAAACTTATTTAATCGGACGGAGAGGTTTAGGAAAACCTTGTAAATCTCAAGTGAATCAGGTCCAAATCAACTGGAATCACTAATAATTATTTCATAAGAAACCTTTTTTACTAGACTGAGAGATTTTTACCACCTTTATTATTACCGTGCACTAAAAAAGCTCGGGTTGATATTTTCTATAAGATCCCTGCTTCAGGCTACAAGGGGGACGCGATTCTCTCACGCAATTATTTTCACCCGTAATTTGTTTTATTCATTTATTTTTCTAATAATTATCGATAAATACCTATAAATATTTAATTACTATTTATATTTAAATTTAATTGATTAACGAGATTATTTGTACTAAGAAGTCTTATGGAGTAACATTTAATTTTAACATTTATTTAGAAAATGTTTATTTTAAACGGAATATAATTATAAATAGTTCTCGCTCTTTTTCCTCGAGTTCGCGTAATCTTTCCTGCTCTTTTAATTCAAGTTCGCGTGCTTCTGCGACCTGTTNCCAGTCAATCAGCTTGAGAATGATCCAAGGAGGGATCGAAATATCGCAAAAGTGAAGCGTTTATATTTCCTTAAAAGACCCAACTAATCAAGAAATGATTTATAAGTATACTGGATAATGATATAAAATGAATATGTATTGAATATTTAGAAAATAGACTATAATGACGGTTTGATTGTGAGAGTATGATTGTAATAGAGAGTGTAGTAGTGGGGAGCCGCCCTGCTTTCTTACTGTTCTCCCTGCTAACTGTGCACTCCGAACATTATTATTATTATTATTATTATTATAACTAGCAGGAGTTACAATGAAATATATGAATACTTCACTTGTGTTCCTTAGTCAAAAATAATTTTGCTGTTTCACTAGTATAACGTCTACTTCTATCATGTTTCTACTGTATTTATGTGGGTGTAATTTTTTTCCTCGATGATAAAATGGTCGCATTAATAAAACTAAAGGATTTTTTGTTTTGTAAAGGATAAGATGTACGAGACGTAACTTGTAAATACTAGAGTTAGTGTATCATAGATTTCTACAGCCGACTGAACAGAAGTATCTTAGTAATATTGATAAATACCAAGCTGACTGATCTTTCAAAATATTGTCCTTGATAATAATTTTAAAATATACTTTTAGAAACTAGGTTTTATCGGTAGTATTCAAAATCCAAGCCGCGAGCTCTTTTATTCGATTTGTAACTGGATTTGATATTTTAAGGTACTCGGAATAAAATGAAATTCGCCAGTACCTTTTTCAATTTTACAAAACTAAGATTAATATATTTTGTCGGAACTACGATTAAATGTAAATATGTACATAAGTAATATATTATCTCTTCGACGATATTTATCCGATAATATCTTTCTTTAGACAATTAATTTTCTAACATTAATTATTATAATTATTATTATCGTTTAATTCTCTTACAGATGAAATTAAGTTTTAATGTTTGCTCAGGGTTTTGAAAAGACGTAATATTTACCACGTGTTTATTTGCACTGAATTCTAGATATTTTATGGTTTTTGAACTGACAGTTTTTCCTTATCCGTGATATACTATTTACATTAGTTTAATAAAAACCACGTTTGGTGCCGTGACACACCCAAACCGTGTTGCACACGTTTCATTAAATAATATTAATTATAAACACATTGCTAAGTCTACGGTGCTGACTACACGCACGTGGCCGAGGTAGAAAAGAGACAAAACTAAAAGTAACCGCCTATCTGTACTTGACAAGAGTTAAGCCAAAATTAAATGAACGGAATTTTATTATTTACTTAATTTATAATGATTTATAAGATAAATAAAGTAGGTGGTTCCTTTTAGGTATAATTTTTTGATTAGTTGGGTCTTTTAAGGAAATATAAACGCTTCACTTTTGCGATATTTCGATCCCTCCTTGGATCATTCTCAAGCTGATTGACTGGCTGATTACATTGTCATGGTTATTGTTTTATATAAAAGTTCTTACTTCTACGGCTCATTGAATCTTTCTGATTCTCGTCAATTCAACTGAAATCAGGCACTGTTAATTGCACAATTAGTTAAAAATTCCAGAACATTCAGATTTATTTGTAATATGTTTATTGGAGAAAAAGTTTTTTTCAAGTATTCCGATAAACGGACACAATACTTGTTTTGACAATATCTGTTGACTAAGATGCCTTTTATAGTTTCTCATTCGCAAGTATATTTTAGTCCGGTTCTGGATTCTTCTAGATTTAAATTGTTACCTTTTTGTATTTATAGTGTTTGTAGTTTATCGATTGGTTTGTTTTACTCATTATATTGTTTATTAAAGTAGGTGCTTAGGAAGAGTAGACGCTTGTTCTAAGGACGACAAGCCGAATACAAATAAATAACAAAACAGAATAGATTCTATTGTAAAGCTGGCACTTCTTTAGATGGTTACTCCCCTTATTTAGAAAACAAAGGGGAGTAACCATCTAAAGAAGGTATACGGAGTATTCTTCTTTAGATTGGTACTCCCCTTATGAAAACATAAGTGTGATTCCTTTGTCCTTTGTCTTAATAGTTATTTAGTCAAAGTTATTTATATTCTAAGAAAACACAGGGGAGTAACCATCTAAAGAAGTACCGTAAAGCTCAACTGCATTTTCACCGAGTGGGATCCTAAATTCAAACAAAAGCCAAATNCATTTTTGGTTTTCTCAGTTCTTCTGAACGGAACACAACATTTGCCCGACTGTCTTGATCCATAACTGTGTACAACACTGTTTGTAGGCAGGTCTTTTTCTTTTACGTTAATTATGCTTTTATATATAAATTGCCCTACCACCGTTAGGATCTTTAATTCTCTTAATATGGGTTTACAATGTGTACGTGGATGGCTTCGATAGATGAGACGAACTGCTCGTTTTTGTAGGATCGGCTCTCGGTCAATGTCCTTTGAGCTTCCCCAGATTTCTATCCCATACCAGAGAATGGAGTGAACTACAGCATGGTATATATGCACTAGTTGTTCTCTTGTGAGGTGTTTTCTGAGAATCTTCAATATATACAGCTGTTTAGCTGTTTTCTTGCACAGGTTTGATATATAAGAAGACCGTGAAAGCTTGGTGTCGATCTGAACACCAAGTAGCTGTGCTGTTTTCACTTCAACTTTGGATTTTAGTGAAAAAGTAATTTCTTGATATTTTCCCTCGTTTGCAGTCAAATAATTTGCAGAAAGCCACTGAGATATCGATTCCATAGCTTGAAGCAGAAGTTCTCTAGCTTTCTCCATCGAGTCTGACTTTACCACTGCTGTAATATCATCGGCAGATAGGAGAATCGTAACATCACTTGTTCACCACTTGTAAAATGCATCACTTAACTTCACAAAAACTTCTGGCTGTATCGAGTTGAAATTTTACATGCCTGTTTCAATTGTACTTTTGACGATGTATATGAAGTTTTATTAACATTGTTACATTAGAACCGGTAAGATACCGGTAAAAACTTGGTTTTCTCTACTTTTAACGTTTAGGTCCGCTTTAAAAAATTTAGGGATCTTTAACACTTGATAGCGGTGTCACTGTTGGTTTCACTTAAAAATTGTATTTTTAAAAAGATTTTCGTCTTATCGAATGGGTGACGATTGAATCTTTTTCACCCTGAAATTCCTATTTTATATTTGAACATCACTTTTAAGCAAGCGTTGCACAAGAACGCTTGGGCACATAACGCTACCCAACGAACATGTCTCTGGCATTAGTAAATTGAACATGTATACCACATTTCAACTTATTCGGTCAACTTTTAACTCAAGTTAGTCTTTGTTACTTATTGTATGATTTTGTTGCTGGTCGTTTTGTTGGGATTGACCCCGTCGGACAAGTAAACGTTGCTGACAAACGGACGGACAAGATGCAGAGTTTGCTGTGTGTGATGCTTGCTTCCGTTACTAGCCACAATATTTTGCATTTTGTTTTTTCTTCTGAGTATTAGAAATTTGTTAATTAGTTGTTATTTGCATTGAATGCTATTTTGACAAGAGAAATAATCAAGTAACTTTTAAAAAGATCTCAAATCAGTGTAATTGTGTTGTACCGTAGTAACGTAAAAATTCGCAACAAAATCAAATTAAAAATGTCATAATAAAAATGTAATAATAAAATAAAAAAAGTAAAAATGTCATAATAAAATGTAATAACTAATAAATTGAGTTGGTTTATTTATATTGTCGACCTTATTAACATGGAGTTTAATGTACGAGCCGGAACACTGTGACAGACTGACTCTCTTACACTCTCACACATGTACACCTTATCAGTTATTCTTCTCTTTAATTATTTTCTTTAGTTAAGTAATTTTCTATTACTTAACCGTATACAAAGGAATCTTGAAAATATACACGTTACAAACCTCAAAAAGTCAGAAAAAGTGGAAATTAGCCAGAAAGATACCGATTTTATTTATAATACTTAAATATCAACTTTTTAAACGGATAAAACCGGCAAAAATACCGGTTTCAACCCCCAACTAACTCTTACTCTAATAATGATATACGAAAAGCCAAAGATATTAAATGGAATATACTCGTTTAAATTATTATTTAGTTTACATGACAATTATCTCTACTTAACATTACATATTTTTATTTAGTTTATCACTTGTTAGTAGAATTATAATATTACATAATTAGAAAATGTCTTTATTATAAAGAAACGCAGTAAAGAATTGTTTGTATCGACCTCACCGTCTGGTTATCATGTGGCAGGTTTTGTTTTCCTCAATTTTAATTTGTGTAAGATTATTTTCCATGTAAGAATAATATCAGGACGATTGTGGAATATTTCAGTTTGGATCAACTGTATAAACAACGGAACAATGTCAGCATATCGGATGTGTTCTCACTTAAGCTATTTATACTATATTACCAAATATAGTATTTTATAGTAATACAGTAATGGAACAACTAGACTTAGTGCGTTGACAGCGCGGGAAAAAATAGCAAATGGGGGGACGAGCCAATGAGAGCTTGAGATTTTCCCGGACAAAAGGTCGGGCCAACTAGGCAAAGATAAATGTCTCTACTGGAGGGGAGAGGCCATCTGGATAAACGCTGCCCCACCCCTATCCATTGACCTAGTGGCTTTATTTTTTCCTCCAGAGAGGTTGGCCAACCTGTGTGTCACTCAATTTCCCGTGCTGTCAACACACTAAGTCTAGTTGTTCCATTACTGTAGTAATACAGGTTACATTGCATGTTATATTGTTTTTACTCTGGATATTTTACTGTATGTGTGGTTATACACAGTTAGTTTCGGCTGTGCTCTTCTAATGATTATATTTCATTGCATTCTATATCTGTAAAATAAAGTCGTCAATTCTATAATAGTCGCAATCAATATTTTTCTTCAGTGTAAATATAAATATAGCTATTATTTAGAAACAATTGAGGTTAAAGATGAAGAGATAAATTATTTGTTCTGTTTTGAAAACTTAAATTAACCTGAATTTAAACTTGAAAATATTTATTCACAATAATCTCAGGTAAATATATTAGTTTTACTAAACAGATGTCTATCTGAAAACACAAAACATCGGCTATTTTTTATCTTGTGAGATATTATTTGTTATTGGTGTTATGTTATCATTTATAACTTTATACGAGGATCATTTATTTATGTCGGCTTGTATTTTAAGTTTGTACTCATATTTGTTTAAGTTGTTTAATATCGGTTTGAATCAGTTTGTTTTAGACTGTCTGTATATTATTTACTTTATAGGTTTTCACGGCTCGATTTTGAAATCCCTAAAAATGCCTTACCAATCCCTACCTGTAAACACCCAACCTGTACCAATCCCTACCTGAAAACACCCAACCTATACAAATCCCTACCTGAAAACACCCAACCTGTACCAATCCCTACCTGAAAACACCCAACCTATACAAATCCCTACCTGAAAACACCCAACCTGTACAAATCCCTACCTGAAAACACCCAACCTATACAAATCCCTACCTGAAAACACCCAACCTGTACCAATCCCTACCTGAAAACACCCAACCTATACAAATCCCTACCTGAAAACACCCAACCTGTACCAATCCCTACCTGAAAACACCTAACCTATACAAATCCCTACCTGAAAACACCCAACCTGTACAAATCCCTACCCGAAAACACCCAACCTGTACAAATCCCTACCTGTAAACACCCAACCTGTACTAATCCCTACCTGAGTTTCTCTTTTTAATTACATTATCTATGGTATTTCTGAATTGACGATCTTCTGTTGTATTAACAACAGGTTATTAACGGTTCTATTGAGTATTTTACCTGTCAAGTGGAAGGCTATACTACCTTGAGTCACTCGTTAGTTTTGTCCAAATTAGTAACAAGTTCTATATTAGAAAATAAATCCAGATAATAGATTTTAAAATGACATTAGGAATGTAATGTTGTATAACTACCACAAATCAACTCCACTATTCTACCCTTTTTTTGAGAAGTAATAACTTGAGTTATCTTATCAAACTTTCTGTTTCAAATTGAGGCGTTATAATGCCTGACTTTCTACCGCCTATGCTGACTTTTTGGCCGTAATAAATCACTCTCTCCAATTAATACCTGATTATTTAAAACTTGAATTCTAAATTAATTATACCACTTACATAATACAATTATATGTATGTATACTTGTTTTTGTAATAATTAGGTTTAAAATAGAAAACGATAACATGGCATTACTAGAATACAGATAATCTTTAATTTAATGTATTGACATATAAGAATAAAATGAAGGACCTGAGTGTTTTGTTTACTAAATATTTTTGTGTTGTGGAAATTAAGTTGGAATTTCTCTCTGTTGCTTTTTGAAGACAAATATTTTTATTTTAAAGACATTGCACAATATTTTTAAGTCTTTTAAAAATACAACAGCTCAAATTTGCCGTGTTTTAATTCTCGTTTTCTTGTTAAACCAATGTTTAGGTAATGTAAGGATTTATTATTATTATTGCTGTTATACCTGTTATTTCTATTTGTACGATTAATGTTATGTGGAATACGTGCTCCGTGACCGAGACGGAGGACGGTTCCAGTGCTAACTAGACACGATGTTAACCAGTTTTATTATAATTAATTATATTATTATTATTAATTATAACATGTTCCTACTCACACTAATTATTGTATCTTAATTACTCGTTTAAATGTTTATTTTTTTTCTCATAAAACTGTACAGTAATGTTTATAAATTAATTATTACTATTGTATTACGTATTAGGGCTAATTAAATATATATATTTATATAAATATACGATGGAATTTCTAAAAGAAAGAATATTTCACGGTTTAAAATAGATATGCTTTATTATTCCAAATAATAATCCCTCCATTTCGATTAGGTCGTATTATTTTTTATTGTCGTGGAAAATTATTTATACATTGTTTTTAAAAGATTTATTTTTTAATTATTATAAATTTTTGTGTGTTACGATATTATGAACAATGAACAATACGTCTCGCTCTCGATTTTTACCTGGTTTTATTTATTTTTTTAAGATTTAGAAAACGGCTCTCTTCGGATTGAAACTTGATCCTGGATATTCTTAATAAAAACAACAACTTTAATTTTTGGATGCTTCACAACTTAAGCAACTTTGAACTTTGGGGGCCCGCGGCCCTTATGGTTAAGAAATAAAAGTTTAATTAAATAATTTACTTGGTATTCATCATGGCTGCTTTGAAACGACAGTTTTAATTAATTATTTATTATAAGTATGCTTAAAATGACGATTTGGTCGTATGGAAAGTAGACGAATGACGCCGAAGCATTTGTTTAGCTTTGCCACCGTCGCGTCGGCGTCGTATATTCCCCGATACAATTGACTCCGGTGCTATGCCCCAAGATTTCGCTGTCTAAAAATTTGAACAAGTTAACGTTTTTATTTTAAGAATATCCTCGGTCCGAATTTCTAATAATCGGGGAGAAAAAAATGTATTCCTTCAAAATTATATTTTTTTAATTATGTATTGTTTGATTATACGCATGTATTTGTAATCGTATAAAATTTACTTAATTTGATTTATAAATGTTTACTTGAAATGAAATATCCGTCTGAAATGTTGTACGCGGAGTAATGTATAACATAATACAATGTATATTTAGAAATAATGATTTCAATGTGATTTTTTTCTTTGTAATAGTCCAAGCTTTAAACAAAAATAAATCCAAATATCGTAGTGTAGTTCGATGTGAGAGAATCGATTCTTTCTAACAGGATAGAAATATTCCCTTGATACTTGTGATCTACGGCACTCGAATTTGTTTTTAAAAGAAAGAAACAGTTTGTGGAAAGAGTCGATCCTCTCGTTCTATCTCTGGAAAGAGTCGATCCTCTCGTTCTACCTCTGGAAAGAGTCGATCCTCTCGTTCTATTTCTGGAAAGAGTCGATCCTCTCGTTCTACCTCTGGAAAGAGTCGATCCTCTCCTTCTATCTCTGGAAAGAGTCGATCCTCTCGTTCTATCTCTGGAAAGAGTCGATTCTCTCGTTCTATCTCTGGAATGAGTCGATCCTCTCGTTCTACCTCTGGAAAGAGTCGATCCTCTCGTTTTGACTCTTATTTTCCTCTGAGCTTTGTTATTTTAACCGTTAAATTAATACAAACAAAATAATAATAATTATGTAAAACAGTATTAATGTAAATAAAGATTTGGAAAAACAATAAAGATATTTATATTACTAAAAACGTTTTTTGTTTTCTTCTTTATTGTATTATAAATAATAACTTATTTTAGTTGTTGTTTAGGATAAAACAATTTATTATTACTTTAGAAGATGTTTACTAGTTACAGATAGTCCCTGGGGTTCCTACTTACTTTCAAATATGAAATATGTATTATACAGTGGGATTTAGTTAATTTCATTTTTTTTTTTGTTCTCTCTTAGCTCTAAGTCCTGAAATAATTTTAATTTCCTTACAAAGCTTATTTCTTAATAGTATACATAAACCTTAAATAGATTCCATAAGTTTTTTTTGTTTAATATATTTTTAGTATTTAGTTTAAGATATTTTTTGTATTGTTATTACTGACGTATATATTATAAAGTATGCGCCCAGTTAGAGTTTCTTACAGGTGGTGTAAATGACAAAAATTTTCATTTTTCAAGAAAAAGTTACTCTTTATATTTATGGGTGATTCTAATTTAAAGTGCTATTTTGGAATCTATAATTGGACTTTGACTAAAAATTTTGACTTTTAAAAAAAAATTCAGGAAAAAATATGGAATTTTCTTGGACTAATTTCAGATATATTGCACCATGTGGGTTAGATGGGAAATAATTTTTCAAATTTTTTGGCCGGAATTAAGTTTGTTAAAAACATGGTAATTAAAGCCATGTGAATTACACTTTTTCGTGCACTGTTGTTACATTTCACACTTTAAGAAAATATTTTGGTCAGTAGTTTAAAATACCCAACTTTAATGCACCATTAAATAACACTCTTAAAAGCCTAAAAAATGAACTATAACTTGACCAAAAAAGTTTTTGAAAATAAACTTTAATAACATGGACGGTAATTTTGTTTAAAAGGGTACGTAACTGGAAGAACTATTGGAATTAGCCATAGCTCCCAACTGAAGGGTTCAGCTCATCCCCTATCAACCGTTGCTAGAAAACCAGTGTTGCTGCATTGCAAAAATCTCTCGCCACTTAAAATCTCCCTGCCACAACCCGAGTAGAGTCACATTTATATAATGCCATGGTAATTACATTTTTTTAAAGGACAAACTTTAACTTGAAGTTCCGTTTAGTAATAATTTATTACTTTTAATAACTAACACATATTTTAATTCCGGTAGGATCCTACTTCAAAATTATCAAATAAGTTTTTGAATAACATTATTAATGTATGAGCTAGAGTGAAGTGAATAAGAACTGACTTTAGGACAGCCACGGTCGTTACAAAATTTTTNGAACGGCTGAACCGATTCGGCACGGTCATAGTAACCAACCACAGTAAGGTATAAATCTGAAATGGTCCAAATCGGTACACAGGGGTACGGGGTACGGAGTACAAAAGTTTTCTCCTGAACGGCAGAGCCGATCCACGCATAATTCGGCACGATCATAGTGACCAACCACTGGAAGGTATAAATCTGAAATGGTCCAAATTGGTACACGGGGGTACGGGGTACAAAAGTTAAAATAGTATATACCCATCAAGATGCATGTCGCCGGAAAGCTCTTTAAGAGTACAGTTATTTTTGTATGTTATCTTTTGTCATATTTTCATTTATGAGGGGTCGTTCTATTGGTAAAATAGGAAAAAAAATAAATAAATGTGATCAAAATGCACGCTCAGCTCAATATTGCAAGCATTGCACACCTAGTAATAAGATTAATCATTTGTTTATTTGTGACCGCGATCTCAATGAAGGTGAAGAGATATTTTATAAGAGTAAGAGACAATTGTTCAAGAAAGAGGTGTAAATACCTTGTTAGAGAACAGCAAGCAACAAATGCCAACAAATCATCTACTGTTCCTGCGAAGTTAACTCGTTCAAATGTTTATGCTTTTAATTTTAAAGAAAATGTTTTTTAGGTTCGGTAAATTGCGCTCAGAAGAATTTAAACTACGACTTTACNTGTGTGTGTGTGTAGTTGGTATTTTACAACAAAAGGTAAAACAATTGTTGTTTTATTATGAAGATTTAAGTGGTTAAGGATAGATACTGGGAGTTAGATTATATGGAGGGAGATGTGGAGGCAGACGACGAGGAAGGTAAAGTAATGGGCAGTAGAGAGGTAACTGAGAACAGCTCTAGAGAGAGAGAACGAGCTAAATGCATTAGTGTCCATGGCAACCCTGCCCAGCCTCTCAAACATCTCTCCGTCTCGTCCAGCCTTCATCGTGTCCACACAACTTTACTTTCAACTCCTCAATCACAGTAAAGCCTCTCATCGAATCTTGTCTCTTGCAGTCCAGTCACGAGGGGAAGTCCACTGTGCGTTTGGTGCAGGAGATAAGTTTATTTTTTTGTGTCCTCAGGCATGATTAGATTAGGAGATGTCAAATTCAAATTTGCGACCTCTAAATCAGGGCGGATAACTTTTGGTGGGCTAAAAACCACGAATTTGTTTTGCACATTTCTCGGTTTTTTCGCTTATAACTTGAAAACGGCTGGTCCTGTCGACTAAATGGTTCAATTCAAAATTAAAGAGCACAAAATTTACTTTAAAACGCACTAGTCGAAATTATTTCTACTCCAAGTTTTACCGGTTCTACAGAACTTTGAAAATTGCTAAAATTTTCCAAATCGAAAAAAACGTCCTATTTTTAAGTTTTTTAATATTGAACTCTTTCGTCATGTCGGTCTAAGGCTTTTAAAACTTCTCCAAAAGTCATAAATAGCTTTTAGAAAAGTGTGGTAAGGTCAAGGAAGTGTTTCAGGGGAGGGGGGAGTTTATGAAGGGGGGAGGGGGGCAAAGTTAGTAACGCAACGAATATTCAATTATTGCTGCGTAAAACGCAGTCTATTCACAAGTTTTGCATGCCAAATTTATTTTANTCATTTAGGATTTTACCACTAACATTTGTGAAGAAAATCACAGCACAGCAGCTTAAAATTGAAGCGAACTCGACTCGATCAGAAATGCGTTAACTTCAAAACGGGCACAGTTGATGATTGGTTGAGCTTTGTTGCTTGCTGCTTTCAAACAAGGTATTTAAACCTCTTTCTTGAACAATTGTCTCTTTAAAAATATCTCTTCACCTTCACTGAGATCGCGGTCACAAATAAACAAGTAATTAATCTTATTATTATAAGTTCTTCAGCAAATATATACGAAACATCCACAAACAAGAGAATTACCTGTAAAAGAAGTAAAACAGTTTAAGAAGTATTACAGACATTGAGTATTACAGGAATGCACTCAATACAGGGGGAACTCCTTTAACTAGTGTTTACGTCCATTTTAATTACACTATATGCTTTCCAATTCATTTACTTCAAATTGATGCACATCTATAGACCGAAAGGTACATCGAATAGGTTTAGAATTTAGGTGAACCTGGCCGGCGAACACAATATTTTGTCAAACACACAAACATTTACATACAAACAAACAAATATAAACATATACCTAGAGATATATCTATTTCTTTTTTACGGATTTAGTTTTAGAATGGTCTGAAACTGATTTGTTTGTACAAATTTTCTCTCAGGTCTTTTTAAATGTAGGGCNTAAAAAAGAAATGGATATATATCTCTATGTATGTTTATATTTGTTTGTATGTATATGTTTGTGTGTTTGACAAAATATTGTGTTTGCCGGCCAGGGTCACTTAAATTCTAATTCTAATTGAGCTGAGCGAAGTGAAAGCTCTTATACTACACTTAGCATTTATTCCGATGCATACTCCTCCTGAACGGCTAAACCGATCCGTACAAAATTCTGCACGGTCATAGTAACCAACCACAGAAAGGTATACATCTGAAATGGTCCAAATCAGTACACAGGGGTACGGGGTACGGAGTACAAATGTTTTCTCCTGAACGGATGAGCCGATCCACGCAAAATTCGGTACGGTCATAGTGACCAACCACAGGAAGCAATACATCTAAAATGGCCCAAATTGGTACACAGGGGTATGGAGTACAAAAGTTTTCGCCTGAACGGCTGAGCCGATCCACGCATAATTCGGCACGATCATAGTGACCACCATAGGAAGGTATAAATCTGAAATGGTCCAAATTGGTACACGGGGGTACGGGGTACAAAAATTAAAATAGTATATACCCATCATGATCCATGTCGCCGGAAAGCTCTTTAAGAGTACAGTTATATTTTCATTTATGAGGGGTCGTTCTATTGGTAAAATAGGAAAAAAAAAAAAAAAAAAAATGATCAAAATGCACGCTCAGCTCAATATTGCACACCTAGTTATAAGATTAATCATTTGTTTATTTGTGTAAGAATAATAATAAATCAGTACACATACACAGTTCTCAGACACAACGTTTATTCACTCATATTTACATTACACTTTATAATCTCTATAACTTAAAATTTAAGAGTTCAAGGGGACGCTACTCAAGTACACTCTATCTATAAACAAAGAAACATGGCTCTCACTTCCACGCTCACTCATAAACAGTGCTGCCACTGATAAAAATCTAAATGCAGATCTAACANTCTAGCCCCAGTCTGCTTCTTCTAGTTAATTTTTACAACTTACAGAGATAATCTAATTATCGACATCTGCCACGAGACATCTACACCTTGCTGTCAGAAATTCAATAATCTAATTGTCCACTGTGAAATAAGTTCTGTCTCAATCTTAAAACATTCAGTCTTGCTTAAGCCCTGGTCAGGTACAGATCTTCTACACCTTAGGGATCCCATCCATCTAATACATTTCGCTGTTGTATGTATTGAATATTATCTATCACTTCTATCATCGATCTACTCATCAAATCATTCAATCTACCAAGACTATAGTCAATCTTTTATTTTGTTTTATCAGCTGATCATTAATTTTTAACNCCCTTCTCTTCTTAACCATCCTTGCTGTTCCTCCAAAATCTTTTCTCTCACCTTCTTTTGAATTATTGCAGGGGGTGTATACTCTTCACTCTCATTATTATCAGTAATTTCTCGTAAACTAGAGTCTTGAAAACGTGATGGATAACCGAAAAGACTCTCGAAGGGTGTAAGACCAGTCGTCTTGTTTACTGCATTATTTAGACATCCCTCCACATGCTTTATTCTTTTGTCCCAGTTGCAATGATAATTCTCTGACTCAATTGTGGATTGAATTACAGGTATTATAGTGCGATTAACCCTTTCAATCTGACCATTAGCCTGCGGATGTCGGACACTAATTAGATTTATTCTGATTGTTAAACACAAACAATAATCATTAATCAGCTTTACGTGAGAGCTCTTCTTTGTAGTATCATTAAATCTGTTTTCTTAACTATAAATGAAATTTACTCACATCTCTTTACCAATATATATATAATAAAACAAAATGTAACATTACTGAAATATATCCTTAGGATAAACACAATTTTTCTCTCTCCCTCTTCTTTTTTACCATTAATAAAATAATAAATTAAACAAACTAAATTATTAAAAAGTTCAGGAATTCAATTTAAGCTATTCAGTATTTTTTTATTATCTTTTTTTTTATATAAATTCACAAACAAGCAATTCTCAATCTAACTTAATATTTACACAACCTATTTAATAATAATAATACTTTAAAAGAATTGAACTAAAATTTTACAAAATGTAGTCTCTCTATACTTAGTGGGTATTCTCCTGATCCTTTGCTGCCTTATAGGGTGTTGCTGGTCCTCTGAGTCTGACTCAGTTGGTGGAGTCACAGGTCCCTCCTGTGTCGGAAGCATCTCCTGCTGATCATCTGAATGGTCTTCTATTTCATTATTCCCATAACATTGCCCTCCAGTCAGTTTCTCATTATTCTCTAGGTCCTCCCAGAGGCAGTCATCATCATGTTGAGCTTTGAAAGACTTCATATGCGAGACATGGACCGTTGTAGCATAATGGTAGCCATCTGCATTGTGTAATGAAGCTACCTTGTAGGTGTCTCCTGGCATAACTGCTGTCACTACTAAAGGTCCTCGATATTTAGCTTGTGTTTTCACTGGCTTCCCTGTCTGTACTGGTGCTCTTCTAACAAACACAAGTTCTCCAACTTCATATTTAACATTTATCTTTTTCCCTTCTCTTCTTAACCATCCTTGCTGTTCCTCCAAAATCTTTTCTCTCACCTTCTTTTGAATTATTGCAGGGGGTGTATACTCTTCACTCTCATTATTATCAGTAATTTCTCGTAAACTAGAGTCTTGAAAACGTGATGGATAACCGAAAAGACTCTCGAAGGGTGTAAGACCAGTCGTCTTGTTTACTGCATTATTTAGACATCCCTCCACATGCTTTATTCTTTTGTCCCAGTTGCAATGATAATTCTCTGACTCAATTGTGGATTGAATTACAGGTATTATAGTGCGATTAACCCTTTCAATCTGACCATTAGCCTGCGGATGTCGGACACTAATTAGATTTATTCTGATCCCACGAGAAGCACAATACTCATAAAACTCCTTACTTGTGAAACAGGTCCCTCTATCTGTCACTATTCTCTTGGGAACACCATGGTCCACCAGCAGAGACTCCAAACACTCGATTACATACCTTGTGGCAGTAGTCTTAACTGGAAAAATCCTCACATATTTTGTTAGGTTGTCAATGAATAACAACAAAAACGAATTTCCTTTCTTACTTTATTCAAATGGTCCTAGATGGTCAACATGAATCATTTCAAATGACCTAGTCCCAGGAGGTATAGGATGTAATTTTCCAGGTTTGGCTCCACCAGGTACTTTTGTCAGTAAGCACTCCTGACACATATGAATGTGTTGTTTGACATAGCGCCTCATTTTGGGAAAATAATAATTCTTCTCTATTCCTGCTACAGTTCTGTCAACTGAGAAATGTCCTGCCAGGTCATGAAATTTACCACTATACTCTTCCTAAATGACTTGGGAATATAGTAAAGAAAAACTTTCTTACCATCTCGTTCCTTCTCCTTGAACACTAATCCTTCTCTTAGAACCATGGACTTCACACGGCTTTTCTCCTCCAGTGAAAGTTCTTTTGCAGAATTCTAGCCAATGTATCAAGTTCATCATCACCATACTGCAAGGCGACCATAAGGTCTACTTCAGATAATGTCAGCAACACTTCGACTCGACTTTCTAAGCATTCCTCTGATGTGTTACTGGCATGTCCAACCGGAGCACGGTGTGCATCAACATGAGCCATTTGCTCCCCAGCACGATGTCTAACCTCTAAATCAAACTCCGAGAGAAGCTCACTCCATCTAGCAATCTGAGGATTCTTTGTCTTTGTCTTATTCATAGACATATACATCAAGGCCTGACAGTCAGTTACCACTACAACATGTAATCCCATTAAAATATGCCTTAACCTATCTAGGCACCAAACAATAGCTAGTAGCTCAAGCTTGGTGGAGTGATACTTGGACTCTGCATCAGTGGTCTTCTTGCTTAAACACTGAACTAAGTTCATTGGTCCATCACCGTCACGCTGCAATAACATTCCAGCCAGACCTTCTGCGCTAGCATCTGTATGTAGTTCAGTATGTGACTTAGGATTAAACATTTTGAGAACGGGTTCACATGTCAACTCCTCCTTCAGAGTTTCAAATGCCTCCTGCTCTTTTCTATCCCAGACGTACTCCACTCCCTTCTTCGTCAAATCACTCAAGGGTCTTGATTTTCTAGCATAATCTTTAACAAATCGTCTGAAATACCCAGTTAATCCGAGAAATCTTCTTACTTCATGCACATTTCTTGGTGCTGGATACTTGGCTATGGCAGCAGTTTTTGTAGGTCCAGGTTTTACTCCTCCTGGAGTCAGTATGTAACCGAGGTACTCCACTTCTCGGAAGCCAAATTTACATTTCCTTAACTTGAGAGTCAATCCTGCCCTCTTCAAAGCCATCAAAACTTGCTCTAACTTACAAAGCATGTCCCTCCAATCACAAGCTTCTATCAGAAGGTCATCTATATAGCAAAAAACTATTTTGTTAAGCAATCCTCCAAGTGCTACGCTCATCAAACGGGAAAATTCATAAGGTGCATTTTTTCAGACCAAAAACCATACGTGTGAATTGACCCCTCTCATCCGGTGTCACAAAAGCAGTCTTTTCTTGAGCCTCTTCTGTTAAAGGTACCTGATAAAACCCGTGTGCCAGGTCTAAAACACAATACAGACTACTACCCTGTAAAGCGTGAATTTGGTCCTCAATGTTAGGCAGAGGAAAGGACTGTCTAACAGTTTGCTGGTTCAAGCGTCGATAATCGACTACCATGCGGGATTCACCACTTTTTTTCTTTATCAGAAGAACTGGACTAGCATATGGTGATACTGTGTCCTTAACAATGCCATGGCGCTTCAACTCTCCAACAATGTTCTTCAACTCATCTCTTTCTTTGAATGATACTCTATAGGGTTTAGAGTACACAGGCACACTTCCATT
>KZ653526.1:31397-42109 GCA_001010745.2 Gerris buenoi
GTTCAAAATTTTTCCACACCTAGCTAGAGTAGCAGAAAAGATATTATTCAAATATGCTTTTTCAAATAATAGTAACTCGAGTCGTTTTATACCTCTTGTGTGTAGGCGTTTTATACTGTCTATTATTCGTGAATTAGAAATAGAAAAAAACATGTTTGTTATAATCATTTAAAATTACATGAACCCCAAACGTTTATTTTTGAATCTTTTCAAAAATAAATGTCCTTTTCTTTAAGGCCCGGCCGGTTCAGACGTTACGTTTTGCACAACCTTTTGTTTGTGCAGTCTTAAGTCGGAAAGGTGCAGAGATATCTGTATATTATATTGTATCTGTATACGCACAGTTTTAGTGGCATCGTCATGGAGGAGGTACCACTCTGGTCAATTTTGGCATGCTGTCTTGTAAAGTAACAAATACATACAAAGAAACTGAGGAACAAAATGAATCGGTAAACGGAGCTACCGTCTACATGAGCCGACTTGTCCGCACAGTTCAAGGATATCTATGCTCTCTAGTCTCTAGCTCAATCATCGCTGCAACTGTTATGTACCGTCTTCGCGCCGGTTTCAAAACTGCTTTTCCTATCTACATGCAACGTTTTAATAGCAATGTGAACTGAGCAGACAAATGTTGATCAAAACGTAGCGTCTATACCGGCCTTTATATAGTAGTCAAATATAATATTGCATTTGATAATACTCTATTAGAAATTCTTGAACAAATATAAATCATTTCCGAACAGAATGGATGCGTTTAAGCTTTATTTAGTAGGTATATTATTGATGAAGAAGACAATTGTCTTCTAAGGACAATTTGTAGGTTAATCATTCATAACACAAGCTCATAATGCCTTCCTGAAGAGGATGGTGAACTTTGGTGGTCTAACAATAGAAGCAGGCATGCCAGAGCTACACTGAGGACATCTTGTCGTGGGAAATAAGAGAAAAATATTCCGTTATATCAAAATCCTTTCTCTGATGTATATGCTTAGGTAAGGAGCAGGAAGAATAAGAGAGGGCGGCTGAGTCTTAAAGAATAAGAAACAAGGACATAAGGTGAGTCAGATGTTGAGGGATCTCTTGTCATGTTGAGGTTGTTTGGTATTCCGCTCACATTGCTCGGATGGCATGACAGCGCGAGCCCCGAGGTTCCTGCTGAATTAGGTGCCGGCTTTAAGCTATGTGACCCTCAACCTCGCACCACATACCTCCCCTCCTCCAACTTCATTCTCTATTATGATTATTCACCTTCCTTTTATATTTGAACAGGGACTAAGACAAATATCTTGGCCTCGAGCCATCTTTAGATGACTCAACCCAGAAGGAACCAGAAAATATACTGTACCGTCTCCTCTTTCATCAAAGCATAAGATTTCGGCAACCTTATACACTATTACTGTAATAAAGTATTATGTACATTTATGAATTCATTTTATATTCTTCCTACACAATTAACAAATATTATAAAGTATTGACTACTAAGTACCTAATTCAAGATTTTTCTTTTTTTACGCCTTGAAAAAAAAACAGTAAAAGAAAAGTCGTTATCAGTATAAAGCATACACATAGCATTTACTTTATTTTCAATCAAGCTAAATTAATTTAATTTGGCATCATTTAAACATCGTTTACACATTTAATATTATGTCGACATTATGTAAATGTTAAGGGCTTTAATAATAAAATTATTCTTATAATATAAATGGGCTTACGATAGTAAATAAATATCAAAGGTTGAATTCTTGAGAATCCTTAGGGTCCAGAGGAGCGTGAACCGCGAACTTTTCTCAGTGATTTTTTTAAAAAATCAAGTTATCCATAAGTAATGAGACGGGTACTATATTTGACATACTATAACACTTACTAGCAATATTATCTGCAAGTAAAGTTTTAAAACTTATTAAAGTAGTCAGTTACTTTATTTTCAAGGTCAAAAATACAATAATAAAGGTAAAGCGAGACATTAAAGCCAAAGGCATAAGAAGCTTAGAAATGTTTTAAGCATAGTGGAAACGGATTTTCGTGAAAAAGTCAAGAATCATATTTCCTGGAATAATACGAAAAAGAACAAAAAAAATGGTATTTGTTATTGGAGAAGATAAAAACTATCACAAGTTGCTGACATCTAGGGAATTCAGGAAAGAAAAGATAACGATAACAGAATGCGACAAAAAATAAAAAAAAAAAAAAAAAAAAAAAAAAAAAAATACAAATAAATATTTCCTACCATCATAAGAAGATCGTAGGTAGGACCTCGCACAATATATCGTTATGATTGAACTGACCAAAAACGAATACTCAGGATATAAAAATAAAAGATAAGAAAATAAAAAAGAGAATAAATATTATAAGCCGCGTTCATCATTCCACTACAGTACTACAGGGATATTATAAAGGTGGAAGCCAAAACCTAACTCTCCTATTTTACTGCACTTTAATACAAATTAATTTCAAACATAAGACAAATAATAGAGAATTTTATTTTCAAGATAAAATTAATTTATTACTTAAGTATTAACCCATTCAATGCGTAATCCAATTCATGAACCTACCTCAGTGACTGTTTATATCTAAACGATTTTAAAAGTTAATTTAAAAATAAAAAAAAAAATAAAAAAAAGGTTTGGATCCACTATGGATACAAACGTGAGCGGGTCTGGCGGAGCCTTGCAAGATGGTTCTACTCGAGGCACAGAGAATAGAGCTACTTAGGGCTGAAAGAGAGGGCTTGGAACCACTGTGGATCTACCCGCCAGGCACGTTAGCACGGCATGGATCCACAGTGGATCCACCCGCCAGGCACGTTAGCATGGCATGGATCCACAGTGGATCCACTCGCATTGAATGAGTTAAGAGAGTCCATTTTAACGACGAAATGCAATGTTTTCTATTTTGGTTGAAAAAAAGGTACCTACCAATTGTTAGGTTTCATGGTAGCCCGGAAATAAAAATATAATCATTATGGCATGCCATTAAATTACGTTAGATTTCTAATAATTATGTTCTAATATTTAGATTTGTAGTCAACTTGTTTTATAGTATCTTAAATTAAGTCCTTTATTTTATCGGTAAGGTACATATAATTATATATATAAACTGACAACTTTTAAATAACTATGTGCATTTGTGTATAGAGCTAAAAAATGTAAGAATTTAATATAGCCGGCTATGAAAGAAGCTCGTTAAGCTGTTTCATTAAACAATTGAGTTTTAATACTACGCGAATACAATTAAAATAAGACATAAAATGTTATGCCTACTAAAAAACGGTAAGGTTTGTATAAAAAGATACATTTTACTGCATTTTTTTATCCATAAGTTTCACTGTAAAGGTAGGTAGTTAACAGTGAAGATAACATCTATATAAAAATTCAGTAAAGAAGGTCGGTGCGTGACTTCCCAAAGGAACCAAGCCCCAAAGGGCCTATAGGATACTAAAACCAAACGATTGGCTTCGCCCTATATCCCCCCTTGGCCTCTTTATATGAACCAATACACTTATTTTATAAACTTGTCTACTATATTCTCTTGGGTATTTGAGGCAAATATTCTGTTTGCCATGTGACTGTCCAATAATAGGAGCAATGAAACCACTTACTGGGTATGATAAGAATAAAATAGTCTAATAAACTATACTTCCTTCAGTTTTATATATTACTAGAGACAGAGATACATTTTCTCTTTTTGTCCCAGACGTAACTCTTTTGGAAAATTAACTTAATATTTACGTAACAATTATGAGTAGGAAAGGTGTTCTTACAGCAATGCACCAACAATATTTTAGACTTACTTTCACCAGTGAGTGATTAGAGAATGTTTTACTAATAGGTGCAAATATTTTATAAATGCGTAATTTTTATAGTGCTACTAAAATCAACTATTTAATGTGAGGCAGGTCAGGATTAAAGTAAATTTTTAAGTTGTACATTTACTTAGATTAGTGATATTGTTGGTGTATCAAAAAGTTTATAAAATAAATATCCACGTAATACCTTGTGTTGATTAGTTTAATATGAAATAAGTATTTATTATGTTCAGAGTATTCCTCATGATAGAAACTATTAATTGTGCTAGACAAATTGATTATTATTCCCCCTTGACGGTGACATCATGTTTCAAATTTCTATTAACATAAGTTTTACGTTTATTTTCCAGATGGACCAGGAGTTGTTTTGAAGTTGTTTGAACTAAGGGGCCAAAGAAAAAGAAGATTTAAACGAAAGATTATAGAAGTTTTCGATATCTTTGTAGTTATCTGGCACGAATCCGAGACAAATGAAGGACTAGAATGAAGAAAAGTTTTTCACCGAGCTGCAATTCTTGATTAATACCGTACTGCAGGCTGCCATCAAGGTAATAATAATTGTTTCACCAAATATTTAAAAGCCCTTTCTCATAGAGGTAATTATAAAAATAATTTATTGTTGCAAAGTTAGAGTATATCTTGATTAGTCAATCTAGTTTTTATAGCTCCGTGTACATTTTAATATTTATTTTAATCTAATAATAAATTGAATTTATATTTTAGCACAATCCATAATTAAATTCAAAATAACTGGTATAAAAGTAATATAAAAGAGATTTGTTTTCGCAATTCTTGTATGTACCCAATTATCCAGCGATTACATTACAGCTGGTCCACGAACTCATCTATTTAGACTAGGACAGACACGTGAGTTGTTAAGTTTAGGAGTTTGACCCTCGACCCGCACGAAACTGGAAAATAAGATAATGTTATTAATCAGTTGTCCTATTATAAATAAATATGGATACCTCTATTATCCTTTCGTAGTAACGAAAAGAGAAAATTTCGGCAAGGTTGTAAAGATATATATATTGGGACTGTATAAAGGCATCAGAGTGGTTAAGTCGGCGGGCCGGTAGTCGTGTGTCTGTATTACTCTAATCGATATCGTGATGGTGTTGTAATATTCTCGCTACGTTTACCTCGGCGAATGAGCCGATAAGGATCGTAAATCATAAAATAATTAGACCGGCCCACGATTCCAGCTCACCGTATCAAGCATGTAATATCTAGCAGGATATCGGCTCACCGCGAAAGAAATTGAAATTCCCTAATGTATTCATTAATGGTGGGTCTCCGTGGCCACTCGGACGGGTCCATAATGAAAATCTGATTAAATGCTATTCAACCTGCTTAACCAAACCCTGTTTTTCGATCGTATCGCTTACACAATGATTTATTCTGAACAGTAAAGTACAATATATTTTCCTGTATCAGTTTGGGTAACCATATTACATACATCGATTCAATAAAATTGACTTGTCAGAAATATTGCTTATTTCTTTCTTTTAAAATTATGCTAAAAAAAATTATCAAAAAGGAAAACAACCTTTTTATTTATTTCTTCTAGGATCTTTTAAAATAGCTGCTTTAGTTGAAGAAATTTTAATTATTAATTTTAGGTAATAGTCTTTTTTTAACATTATAGTATGTTATATATATTAACATAATAATCCTCAATGGTATAAGCAACGCGTTGCTATTATAGTTTTTCTTGCGAAAAGAGTAAAACCTGGAGGTAGACCTATCCAAAGAGAAAGTTACGTCTTATCTTGGTCTTTAGTTTTTCCTCATCTCACTCAAGGGATTTCCGTCTTATCACAATGGAGATGCTACCCAGTATGGTTTTAAGTTAAAATTGTGTTTTTTTTTTGTTTTTTTTTGTTTTTTAAAGAAGTTTTCGAGAAGAATATTAATAGGCTGTAGGTTCTTGAGTTTAGTGTCGTCTTGGGTAAGGTTTTCCTTACGCTAAACAAGATTTTACCAAGAGGTAGAGTTAAACTGGAACTTGGCGAGTGTTTCTTATAGTACAGAAGGAGACTAAACTAAAGAGAAGTAGAAGTGTTTGACCGTGAAATCTAATGACCGGATGATAGATTGTACTGCTGAAGGCGTGACCGAATGTCTCCTTGCTCCGAGTGACCGGTACGTTGACCCTCTCTTCTTACCTACTTGTCTTACTTCCGCAAGCCTACTATCTCCTCCTTGTCCTTCCAACCTGTATTGCCTTTCTTCATACAATTTATATTAAGTTTCCGGCACCGAGCTGAAAATCTGTTTTACGACCAGAGTATTTATGTTTGAACCGTCTTATGATCCATCTCGAATTTTCTTAAGCATTTTTAAAGTTTTATTTATTTCCCTAGATCATTTTTAGATTTAATGACTGAGTATTTATATCCTTTGCATGTCAACTATCTCGATTTTTGACTTCAAGATAGTTCACATGAAGATAGAAGTTGTTTAGCATAGGTTTTTTGTAGTAAGACATTTAAAGTAAAGTAAGTACATAAAGTCCCACACTTTGATAAAAAGGCATTTATCATTATTATTTTTAACATTATAATGGAGTATTTTCTAGGCGTATCAAAACATCAGCTGTTTCAATGAAACGGTTATGCAAATTGGGACAGACCCAAAACTTTAAATACACCATTTCAATGAAAACTAGTTTTGGGTTTTGACGGTAGTAGTATGATAATAATAATAATAATATAAATATATTATATTATTATTATTATTATTATCATACTATTACAAACGGTTACACTTAATATAAAAATTTTCGTATCTACTTTACGCTACGCTTCATAGAATAGTATGAATTTTATTATGTTCTTGATAATTCCACTTATCTAATAACTTACTTAAAACAATTTTACATATATTTTTTGCTGATCTACTTGTAATTGCATATTTTTATTATTTAGAAGCATGAATGGTTTAAAATTTAATTGACTTGTTGAATGCTCAATAGTTTATGTTGAGTAAACATTTTTATTCGAGAATGAAATTAAATAAATAAAAATAAGCTTATGTGATGTCATGCACGACTAGAGACGATTTTAAGTTCCCTTTTCATGACATCTTATATTTTATAACCTTAGTGGTTTTTATCCTTTTCCAATTACATACTTACTTATTGTAAGTGAATTTTGTGGGAGTTTTTAAAAATATTACTTAAGGTTTTTGTAATATTAAAAATCGTTCATTTAAACTTTAATTAACAAAAAAAACAATCTTTCAAGAAGTTTATACGTCTTAATAATATATTTATCTACTCAATTACATATAATGGGATATCAGAAAAATTTAGCACCACAGAAACTTATATGTTCGATTTTTTGGGACTAACTTATGCGTTTGTCGGAAAAAGACGTTCTTCAAATCCGGCCCCTTTAATATTAAGAACAAAATTTGTCAACACTTCTGATTAGTTCCTAATGTAATTCTGGATAATCAGACTAACTAACTATTTTTTCATACCCAACTTTAGAGGAACACGACATTTGTCATGATAGTTACACAGGAACAGGATAGATGAACCATATTCTATTAGTCACGATAGTTATTTAAAAAAATTAAATTTAAATAGGTTATTTTTCTTTTTATTTAAACTTCTCTTCAGAGAGTTGTGTGTACAATGACTTGTTTAAGAAATTAAATCTAATTACCTAACAAAAAAAATCTATGGCCGGGAACTTTAATTAAAGGAACTGCAACTGTAAACTATCGTGACAAAATTATAAATTAATTACTTTTTTAACACAGTTAAAAACAATGCCGAAAATGACCATAATATTGTTTGATCTGTGTGACGACTTCCAGGTGGTAAATATCGTTTTGAAAATTGGTAAGGTGGAGAAAACTCCGGTAATTATTGTGACTCAAAAACTTGACTTTTCATATTTGAAAAGTTATAAAAATAATAGTAAAACTTAAAAATCCCACGACGCACGTACATATTCTTCTTCTAGAAATGTTCAGCATTAAAATANGTAATATCGGAATTGAACCATGGATATTTAATGATTTGACCAAATCGCTGCTCATATGTTCACTTTCTCATTTATACATATAAAATTAGTTTTGTCTGCATATTTGTCAGAATTAAAAAAATGTTTGGATAATTTTTCATATTAATGCCAAAACTCAGTCAAATATGTAAATATTGTAACATATATTCATATGTATGCAGTAATCCTGCATTTTAATCCCAAAATATCATTTTATAGATGAACCATATTCTATTAGTCACGATAGTTATTTAAAAAAATTAAATTTAAATAGGTTATTTTTCTTTTTATTTAAACTTCTCTTCAGAGAGTTGTGTGTACAATGACTTGTTTAAGAAATTAAATCTAATTACCTAACAAAAAAAATCCTATGGCCGGGAACTTTAATTAAAGGAACTGCAACTGTAAACTATCGTGACAAAATTATAAATTAATTACTTTTTTAACACAGTTAAAAACAATGCCGAAAATGACCATAATATTGTTTGATCTGTGTGACGACTTCCAGGTGGTAAATATCGTTTTGAAAATTGGTAAGGTGGAGAAAACTCCGGTAATTATTGTGACTCAAAAACTTGACTTTTCATATTTGAAAAGTTATAAAAATAATAGTAAAACTTAAAAATCCCACGACGCACGTACATATTCTTCTTCTAGAAATGTTCAGCATTAAAATAAAGCACTAGCTGGATCAAAATTTGGAAAATACATATTGGCCATAAAGGTTTACTAAGAATTGCCAGTGTCACTTAAAAAAATAAAAAAAAATAAAAAAAAAAAATCCAACTACACACATATATATAATTATATACCCATAACATTGCAAGCCGTCACGTCAAGTCAATTGTTTGCGGTAATATAAGAAATTTCATATTATGTATATGTATATGTAATATGTATATATTTTTGTATAGTTTTTATTAGCGTTTTGTTAAGCTATTATCATAATAAGGCATTTAAATAATATAAGTTGTTTATGGTAATAAGAGGATTGTCAATATAACAAATAGAAAAAAAACAAAAAACAGAAACAGTTTAGATAGAAAGATTAGAAACGAAATCAAAACAAACTACTTCAGTATAATTAAGAGAAACCTTCTTGGAATTATAAACTCGCCTCTCCACAGTCCACACCTGCATGCGGATATACATCAAGAGTAAACTCTAGGTCCTATTTTTTCACGTTTTAACAAAAAAACATNTGAAGTGCAAAAAATCTGAAAAAATTTCTGATAAACATAAATATTTAAATAATTATTGATAATGCAACACAAAAAATGAAGTCAAATAAGGTAGATTCTTTGAAATTAAACATATTTTTAGTTTATACACATGGGAATTAATTTGAATAGGTAGTCAGTCCCTGAACATTCCAAGAGTAAAATGTTAGCACGACTCGAATATGTTGGGCGGTAAATATGTCGAGAAAGGCTTTAACTCTAGAATAGCACCCGTTTCAAAAGAAGGTCTACTTTCATACTACCATGTAATTGGATCTACCATGAAAGAAATGAGATTCCAGCCCACTCACTTCTCAATGAAAAGATCTTTTGAAAGTAAACAAAAAGAGATTCCAGAAATTGCAAGAATCTGCACGTATGCATAGCGACAAGTCTTCTACGGATAGAAAACTCGCATTTAGCAGAAACACATCTTGCCTAGACAACTTTATTTGTAAATCCTGACACTCTTATATTATTGGACATAAACGTACGTCACTTTATTTATACATATAACAGTTTAGGACGTGTATATATTTGAAGAAGTGATATAGCATTGTAAACACCCACATAGTCATATAAAAATACATATTTATAGCGTTGTATATTACGTTATAGCGTACTCACTAGTCGAAAATATTTGAGTCCTAGTTGCAAAATTTATGAAATAGGTAAGAAGAAGAAGTTGTCATTCCTATGCCAACTTTATAATTCAAAAGGAAATTTAAATGACTGAAACTATTTAATTTATTCTAAACTTAATTATAATGAGGCTACTTTATAAGAAAAAGTAAGTGTAATCCTATAACTATGTCTACCTACCTATAGGAACTTTTTGTTTGTGTTTTTAATTAAGTTTTTAAATTTTTAAAATATGATGTTGGGACTGTATTTAAATTCTATAATATTAAATTTTACTAATTTTTAAAAAACTCTTTAAAACAGGCAATTGTTTATTTTCTGTACAATTAAAAAAAAGTCGACAGACCAACATCTTTTTAGAACCTCATTTTTTGGTTTTAAAGGACAATAAGTGTAAATCCATCAGTCTTAATAGTTATGTGTGCAACTAGTGCGGAAAGTGGCACTTTGCTGCACTCGAGAGAAATATTTCCGCCTGAGCCGAAGGCGAGGGCGGAAAGGTTTCTTGAGTGCAGCAAAGACACTTTAAGCTCGAGTTGCATATTACATTTTTCCTACAGTTAGTAATCTGTAAATAAATTGAAAATAATAGTGTTTGTCAACATGTATAAAAGGTTTTACAATATCAAGTAAACCAGCTGTTCTGTTTATAGACAGTTTTGCCTTTTTTTGCCGGATTAGTTTTTGCAAACTTATTTATCACCATAACCCTTACTCATCACATTTCATTCTTTATTTTAGATTTTTTATCTTCACTTTTTATACTTCAACATTTTTATATATGACATATATTGTTTAAATCGTGAAGTTAGTCAAAAAATAACCATTAGTTGTCATTGTTATTATAATTATAATATGGATTATTAAATCTTTGTTTAGATTTAAGTTCTTTATGTTCGTAAGTTGGAACACTGGAGTGCGGTGAAGTAAAATGAGTGCGGTAAAGTAAATCGAGTGCGGTAAAGTAGTAAGTGCAGGAATCTGCTGTTTTGCGTACTATTTTGAGTGCGATAACAACCACTTTATCGG
>KZ653526.1:52783-71557 GCA_001010745.2 Gerris buenoi
TAAAGGACTATTTTTATTGGAAATTTTCTGATTAACAATTTTTCTAATAACTAAAATTAGCGTACAACCAATAGAAAACGAGATATTCGCAAAAAACTGATTTTTTTTTACCTTTGACCTTGAATAATTCGCTTAGCGTACAACATTTTGAAATGGACTTTCTGGACGTTATTACTAGTGCTAAAATAAAGGTATTTGCAAAAAAACATTTTCACCAGTATTTTTTAAGAGGTTAAATCCTATTTTTACTGGACTACACCGACACTGCTATGAAGTGATAAATATCGCTAAATTTATTAAAGCGGACCTAAACGTATAAAATAAAGAAAACGTCGTTTTTACCAATATAATCAATATATTTTAACGACTTAAATTAAACTTCTTACCCATCGTCAAAAGTACAATTGAAACAGGCATGTAAAATTTCACCCGATACAAACAGAATTTTTTGAGTAGGGAAGAGATATACATATTTTATAATAGGTATCTTAAATTAATAGGCCGGGTAGGTAAAAAAACAGTCCTATTTCCTACCAACTATTAACATGCTCTTAAACTATGACCTCATTATGATTAAATTTTCTCTCATTATTCAATACATATTTCTTGTAAGTGTAAGACGCTTGCTTTAATGATCTAAATAACGCTTTTCTTTTAATTTTGCCTTAACTCAACTCCGCTAGGTACAAACAGTTAGTTACAATTAATTTTGTTTCATTTTTAACTCCGCCTTATATAAGTAGTTAGCAACTTATACGTATAATTAGCAGTCTGATTTTATAATTTATATTTAATGAAAAATATAAGAAACTTCGTTCCTACCGGGTGTCCCACGACACCATACTTACTTTTTAATTTCAGTGACGTATTTTTGGAACGAAGTTCTTTGAAGCTTACGTTTACGTAAGCTTCAATCATTTTAGGACGGGAAGAAATGTTATAGACAATATTAAAGGAAGCCTGTTCCTTGCTTGTTTTATTAATTTTTGTTTTATGTCAAAATGTCACTTCGTTTTGTAAACATAGAAAATATAATCACGGTTTTTGTTTAAAGTAAAATTGATCTGTGCTGACGCTTATTTCAATATATAAGGTATATTATTATAACACTACGTACTTAATCCAAGAAAAAATTCTAAGTTCATCTATTTAATGCGAAAAACATTTTTTTAAATATTTCTTTTTTTTTTTTAGTAAAGCGAACACCGAAACTGTTATGAAGTGATAAAGATCGCTAAATTTGTTAAAGTGGACCTAAAAACGTCTTAAGCGTGGAAGTTTAAAATAATGAAAACAACGTTTTTACCGATATCTTACGTTCTAACGTAACGGTTTTAATAAAACTTTTCACACATTGTCAGTACAGTTGAAACCGGCATGTAATATTTCATTTTATAATATTTTTAATTAGTAGGCCGGGAGGTATAAAACAGTCCAATTTCCATCCAACTACAAACATAACCTTTAACAATAAACTCATCATGATTATTTTTTTTTATATTTAATACATATTTATTTTAAGACGTTAGCTTTATTGATACAAATGATGAATTTCTTTAAATTTTGCCTTAACTCCGCTAGGTACGAACAGTCAACTATTTTTAATTTTGTCTCTTTTCTAACTCCACCATGTAAAGTATAGTTAGCAACGTATACGTACTTATAGCAGTCTGACTTTATAAATTATATTTAATGAAAAATATAATGAACTTCGTTCCTACCGGGTGTCCCGCGACACCACACGTATATTTTTTAATTAACTTATCATATTCCTTTGTTGCTTCAGCTTCACTTTAAAACTCATCATGGTTTTTATAAATTCTATTCACTATGTATAAAAGAAATAGCAGTGAATTTAAAGATCAGACAAGCTAGAATTAATACAAAGTAAATTCAATGGTTTTATTTTCCTTTTTCTTAAGGAGTAAGAGAAGTCTTGGACCAGATAGTAGACAAGTTGATAAATCACTAAGTTTTACTTTACTCAACTACTTTACTTCTCTCACTCAACTATCTGCACGAAGAATAACACAACTCGGTTTCTATAAGATAATCTAATCCAGCCAGGACTAACTCCACACTTTAAACATAAGTTGGTACAAATAAAATGTTATAGGTATATGTGGTATACAGGTTGTTACGTGAAGTTCTCCCATTAGTTCCGGCATGAATAGAGCATGTTCTTTAAGTTACTTCTAGTAAAAAAAGTTTATGTGAACATGTTTCAGATTTAATTTATATAAATAAATTAAAATTAATTTAAGTAGCATAGGCATGTATATGTATACATTATACATCTATAGAATATTTCAAATTTCAAATTGGTATTACTCAATAAATATATAACATATATTATATATTTATATATATGTATGAACATATATATAATTATTATGTATGTCATTATATATGTATATATTATGTTTGTAACATGAAAAATAATTATTAATTAATTTGCTATAATAGTATTTGAGCACCATTTATTTTCTAGGTGATTTAGGAATACATACAACTTTACTGCAGGCAAATCTATTTTACTGATTTACATATATGTATAAACCTTTATTTTTACTAGGCAATTTATAGTTGATTTTTATGAACAGAAAAGACATTTAATTTTTACCTAGCCAGGTAGTAATATAACAAGTAATGTTAATCTAACTATTTCTACAAATGTTGGATGTAATATAATATGAAATTTGTTTATATATTTATACTAGCCTTCACCTCGCGCTCCGCGCGGGGTTCATGCTTAGGTATTAGTGGCTATGTTGGCTATAGTCATGTAGGCCTGTAGCAAATAAATGAAAAGCCTACATAGTTTTGTTCCCAATCCTTCTAGGGATAAAATAAGGACTATATTATACATCATTCATTCCGTTACTAAGAATATAATATTCCCCAAATCGTAGTTTGGAGTCTATCTATATACATATTTAAAAAAATCACAGGGAAGTACTTGCGTCCAAGTTCTTTTTAGGGTTTTGTAGATGAATTAGCATACCCGTTATGTAATTATGATTTTTTGTCTTCGATCCCAAGGGTCTCGGGTTCGATCCCCCGGGGGGTCACAATGTTTTTTATCGGTATTAACGACAAGATAAATTACATTTTTTAGGAAAATTTCATCGCCCCACCATAAGGAATAACTATGAAAAATTACAAAATTTTAGGACCAGCCATTATATAAAGTTTGGGGGGGGGGAATGTTTTTTTGGGTATATTTTGACTTATAAAAACATTAAAGAATAAAAAATTTAAAAAAGCAAATATATATTTGTGTCCTACTCTTCAGCAGCTTTCATTTGATACCCAACTCAAAATTTTAAAAAAATAAAATTTTGGGCGCACTTCACTATTTCGCGCCCAAAATTGACAATTTTTAAAAATTTGGGATCAACTCCCGGAATTTTCATCGCCCAACAATAAGGCATTAGCATGAATTATTTCGAAATTTTAGCACCAGCCAATCTATAGTGGTTGGGGGGGGGGAAATTTTTTTTGGGTATATTTTGATTTTTTTCCCCTATAAGGAATGCAAAATTTAAAAAAGCATATATATATTTGTGTTCTACTCTTCAGCAGCTTTCATTTGATACCCCACTCAAAAATTTAAAAAAATGTAAATTTTTGAGTTTACCACATTTTTTTGAATTGCGCATGCGCAAATCTAATTATGGACTTCTGTATATTTTTCCTCTGGTTGGGTCAAAAAGTTGCACCAGGGTTTCAAATTTCAGCACTTTCGCTTAAACGGTTCGGGCCCTATGAACCAAAGAGCGACGGACGGACGGACACATCACCCTCGGCATAAGGGTTTTGAGAAGTATCTACAAAACCCTAAAAATAGCGAATAGAAACTAATTAATATGTATAGTAATTAAAAAATACTAAAAAAAAGTATAATAACTAAGAAAAAAAACGTCGTAAAAACCAATTGGACTTGGAAGTCATTAAACAATCATCAACCATGATGGTGCATTACCTAATTTAATTACCAGTATCTTCTCACAATATGGCTGTTGCATATGTGATGAAATAGTATACAAAAAATTAACCTTATATTTAATATAAGGTTTAAGAAGAAAATTTGTAAACTTGAAAATAAAAATGTAGAGGGGACAGTATAATTAATGATGCCCGTACGATTGTGATAGTATTAGTTCATATATTTGAACCTTTTCTAATCCTTTTATAAGTTACATTGCCTTTTTAAATCAAATCTTATACAAATAGGCAGTGGGACGGAACATTTAAAACATGAACACATAAATCATTCAAATTGAATGCTGTTCGGTTCTCTTTACGAATAACAAAAGCAATAAAAGCATGCCTAGAACTAAATAGATTTACAAGTTGTAAAGTATTAAAATCAAATTTAGATTCACCATTCACTGCATCAATAAGCAAATGGAAACCGTCGTAGGTCTATATTCTGTGGGAGGAACCCAATTCAAATCAAAACATAAATGGACCTTTCCACCACATCTATCACCCGGCCTGAGCTGTCAGTTATCAAAACGTGCAGCACCGTTAATCTATTCACAAAAGCCGGTTAACTAAATAATCGTAAATGTTACGCTTAGGTTGTCAGCAAATGCATTTGTCATAAAATTAGTATACATTTCTATTAAATGGTAATAAGGTGGCAAATATATAGTTAAGGCATTAAATGTAATAATTGGTACTAACAGCTATTCATGAAGTTTGTGCTGTATTAGCGGATAATAAAACCGGACTTCTAATTATGATTTAGTAGTGCATCATTAAAATTAAAATGCCATACCCCTTCAGAGATAGTTTTGTAATGAGTATTCAACGGCTTTGTAATACTAAAATTTGTACCTTCCTTCCGAATAATTTTTCAATCCTTTGCAATATTTTAAAGGTTCTTATCCTAAGTGCCTTTAGCTCATTTCATTAATGTTCAGCTGAATTTTATAGACTTTACTACAAGGCTGTGAAGATTTGTATCGAGTAGGTTATCTTTAGAACTAGACAAATGAGTTTGAACAAACTAATAGAAAATATAGATTAGGCTATTTTTATAGAGACAATCAATATACATATTATGAATTTTCCAATCATTTAAAAATCGTGCTTACATTTTATTTTAAACATATACTTGAGGTCGGATAAATCATAAATAAAAAATCCCGTCACGTACTTGCCAGAAAGCTTATTATTAATTATTATTTTTATTTTTATTTTTTACTAATATAGGTATAAAAAGTTGCACTTTGGAGAAGCAATGTGTGCATCTATTATCCTTTAGCATCTTAGGTATGCAAAATAATAAAGGTATGTAAAATATTGCGATCAGTTCGCAGTTTTGAAGAAACTTCGAGTCTTTAAATTCGCAATATTTTTTATGTTTTTGGGCAAACAAGTTTAACTTTTATACCAAATTTCAAATCTCTAGCTATATTATAGGTAGCTATAGAAGCATAAGGGTCTATAGGATGACCTTGAAACCCTCAAAACACCTGCATTATTTTTCAATAAGGGTTATAACTTCAGGAAGCCTTGGATAGTGTAGTTAGTTAAGTGGTGTCATTGTCATGATAACAATATAGCCCTTGAAATAGAAAAACTGTCATTTTTATTTACTCACAAAATCATATGAGACCTGAGTACAGAGTATGTTATCGATAGTCAACCTATTACTCAAGCTAAAATGATAAGTGATTTAGGAGTCTTTTTCGTCTTCCTTCCTTTCGGCTTTCCTTCAAATCGCACATAAATACGATAGTAAATTATGCATAGAAACTGCTTGGTTTTATTTTTAAAAAACCAGAGATTTTAATAACACAACAGCAATTATATATAATATAGCTCTTTATTAAGATCTAAGCTAGAATATTGTTCCGCTGTTTGGGCTCCTTATGGTAATATCTAACGTGCCATAAAATAAATATAAATATTGAAGTGGTCCAGAACTGATTTCTGAGGTAGACAGCAGACGTAAGTAAGTTGGTCCTATAATACAAAAGTATCAATACTAATATTAACAGTTTAGACCTCATATCTTTAGTGTGTTTCCATACACCTGAAGAAAAATAAGAGTTTTTAGTATATTAATATACCTGCGTCCGAAACATTACGTCACCTTCACTCGCCAGTCAACAGAATGATGACTGGAGTACTTTAGTTTTAAGGCTTGTGCGGGGTGTACAATAATAATTGTGATAACATTGTGGATTGTGGTAAATATTTTCAATATACATATATTAATTAGAAATAATAGTAGTTAATAGAAAAAAGAAGTTATAATTATAAGTGTCAAAATGGATTTTTAGTCTTAGTAATTATAATTATGTGAACACCATTTTCTCGCTGACTCGTCCGTTTTTTGATACTATAATACTATTTTTATTTTTTTTAGATACTATAATAGGAAACATAGCCATACTAATGCCCAGCATGAGCCCTGCGCGGAGAGCTGGGTGAAGGCTAGCATTAAATATTAATATGATTTAGCGAACCTCTGATATTATTTATAATCTTTTTTTATATGTAGGTATGTAATTAGTCAGAAAAAACTGTGTTAGGAGTTTTCCTGTTGTTTCTTACTTTTGAAATAAAATGTTACTGAATTGAATCTTTAACAATACAATTTTACGTTTTCATTGTTAAACTTTAGTGACACAACTTTAGTGAGGAAAGAGAAGTAGTTCCCATAGACACATGTGAACACAGCAGAATATTGACAAGCCACTTTTTGAGTGGTGTTTATTCTGTTTCTGTGTTTATCTCTGTTCAAGGGGAACTGTATTTACATAACAAGTGACGCTGCAGAGTGGAAGGTGAGGCGTGTACAAAAGGCTACCGACTTATTGAGCTCTTGAATACACGGAAGTGCCTGGCAAACAAGGCTTGTTCGAACAATCTGTTGTGGATCCCCTCTTCTAAAAATCTTGATTGAATGTGAACCTAGCGAAGTAGTGAAAGGTCAAACTTGCCAAATACGGTTAGGAAATGGAAAACATTATGCCTAAACTATTTACCTGCAGTGTATATTCTTTTTTAACGGGATACAAAAAAGCTTTTAACTTTCTTATAAATAAATTATGTATAGCAATATGCGGCAGTATTATTTTTAGGTATAGTTATAAATAATATAAATGAATTGTGCGACGAAAAATTCAATTTTAATATTAGAATTAATTTACACGTTTAGTCCTGAGTCCAAAAATTGCTTTTTAAAAACTCTCTGTGGTCTGTGAAAACTCTTGGAGTATGAAGTATGAAGCAGTATGAAATGTAAAATTAAAAAAATAGAAAGATTATACTGAAGCAAAATTTAGAAATAAATACTAGCTCTAAATGTGTGGTTTCCCCCACCCTTTTCAAATAACATCGTTGGGTAGAGTTTGATTAAAAACAGTTGTGAACATAGTCCAACTAAATGCACTGGAATCATAACTCTTTTGAGTGGCTCTATTAAAACATTCACATTACATTTTAGTTGTTTTATCTCTAGTAGTTTGCTTTTATCAAATATCTAATACTATTTATAAATAACAATATGCATTTCAGTTCTGGATAGATGAGGACTTGTTTCCATCACTGCATGTCGATGTCTCCTAGTTTAATTTATATAGTAAATATTTAGATAGTCAAATCGCGTGAAACTGGTCTTTTTAGTAACTAATATGAGCGAGTAATAAAATATGTATATTTACAAAATAAGAATAGAATAAAAATGCAAACATTTAAAAAGCATACTCACATATTTATATGATCCTCAACAGCCGCTTTCATTTGATATCTCACTCGAAAATTTAAAAAAAAAATATTGAATTTACATTTTAGCGAATTGCGCATGCGCTTCTTAAATTTATATTAAAATATAAATCAGACAACAGTTTGAGTTTTCCACGATTTGCGAATTGCGCATGCGCATATTAGATTTATATTAAAAAAATCAGACAACAGTTTCTTCACTTCAGGGGAAGAAATATTTAATCACAAATATTTTTCCAGTGAAGCCAACCTTTACACCTCCCTTTCAGAAAATTGTTGGAAAGGTTGTAGTTTTCTGGAATAGAAGAAATTTCGTTTTACTGCTTAGAGCTCTGATATCATATTAAACAAAGTGGAAAAATGTTTACTTTAGCGATCCTACAGGCGGAATATAGTATAAAGCATAGAAGTACTAAAAATTAAAAAATCAAGAAACCACCCGTTACATCTTAACTTTCTGGTAACTACTATTAAGAGCATTGCATTTTTTACGGAAATTTCTAGCTTAAGGGTGCGCGGACGTGTCTGATTTTACGAGTTTTCTGTTTTTGTCGGTAATATTAGAGATAAAAATACAATTTTTCGTATTTGGGTTCATCAATATATTCTTCAATGGTGCCGCGAGCCCGATTTTTGATTTTCCCCCTCCTTGCCACTTAAGTGATTCTTAAATCCGATTCTATTTATTTTTTAAAAAATGTAGCTCGCGGCACCAAAAGCCAATTATCTAAATACTCTAAATCCCAAATTTCGTGCAAAAATATTCATTTTTAGAGCCAGGAGGAGTAAACTGGTAAACGAGGAAAAGTGGGATTGAGAGCTAGTGCAGTCTGTCGGATTTCTAGTGAACTAGGCTTTATTAACCCCCTCATTACCTTCCTACGTAGTGGGTAACTAAGGGGTGGTTAGAGATGGTCAGTATCTAAGGGAAACATTCAAGCATAAACACGCTATGTTTACACACACTAAGATAAGGCCAAAATTATAAATATTTGTTATTCCAATGTTTCAATTTCATTTTTTTGTCTGAATAGTTTTTTTTTGTTTACAACTGTATTTTGACTTTATATAAATTGAAATACGTAATTAAAAAAAAAAAATATAAAAAAACATTGATTTTTTTTATCTTATTTTTTAAAAATAATTATTTTACCTAATTGATTTTTTTTTGAGATTTTAACTAAATTATCCGTTTTAGTTTTAGCTTAACTTACTGAGTGGTTTTTACCATGAGGTTCTATCACTGTTTTACCCACTTTCTCAAATTTGGTTTATAAATACTTCCAAAATGTTGTTTTTGGTCCAAAAACAACATTTTGAAATTTGGTTGAAAGGTTTGTAATTTAGGAACTCACCCGATATTTAAATTTAATTTGTAAAGAGAAGGGGTGAATATCAAGATTTGGTGGTAACATGCCAGGGTTTTCTTTATCTTACTTTACTTTTCCTACCTAAAAAACAAAAAAAAAACATTTCATTCAATGTTTTGCTGACTCAAAAACTCAAGCTTACTTTTAAGCTAGAGCGTAAAAACTTGGGAGAAAAATCAGTCATTTAGGCCTCTTTCACACAAGGTAACTCGTCCACCCAAGCAACTAAAGGACCAGGCACATGATTACATGATCTACTCGCTGTCTTATTCCCACTAGGTGCTTCAACTAAAAATACACTACAAGACATTAGGCCCTTCATACCAGTCAACTTAATTTAGTCGCTGGGACATTTGTTTACTATGCAATGGCAAACTTATTTTTAACTTCCAATGCCAATGTAGACTGTAGACTTAATGATTGAATATGTTTGTATTCGTCTCGTGATAAGGGAAATGAGGTGCAGGGTATACAGTAAATCATGTACTGGGTCAGGGCGTGAATCTCTTCGAAGGACGATCTTGACTTGCGGAAATAATTGAAGAGTCTATCCTTGTGGCTTAGAAGTTTCGGATATAATTGTGTATTTGAGAAAGCGCCCATTTTCCCGATTCCCTAACAAGGGAGGAACCCACAATCTTCGACTAGAAATTTCCTCCTTTATTTCTTTTTAGAAGAGCAAGCACAAGAAAGAACACACAAGAAGTACTTCTGCTTCCTTGGGTTCTAACATCGTACTGACCTCCCGTTGGGATGAGGGTTGAATCAACTAAGCTGATTCGTGTGAAAGGCCTAAGTTGTGTCGCCTAGAAATTAAAAATTTCACGAGTTTTTGAGTCAGCAAAAAATTGAATGATTTTTTTTTTTTTTTTTTTTGTGTTTTGTGTTGGTAGAAAAAGTAAAGTAAGGTAAAACCCTGGCATGTAAATAAAAAAAAAAAAAATCCTACCACCAAATCTTGATATGCATCCCCTCTCATTTAAATATCGGGTGAGTATCTAAATTACAAACCTTCCGAAATCAACATTTTTGAATGTATTTATAAACAAAAGTTGTCAAAAGTTGCCGGTAAAAATGTTTGTAATTTAGGAACTCACCCTTGTAGACTACTTCGCAGGTATCTGAATTGATAGACCAATATATCTGTAAGAAATGTACTAAAAAGTTTTAAAGACCTCATTTTACCTAATATCTAAAACTTTAGGAATCTTTTTAGTAAAACAATCAGAAGTCAGAAGTTACTAAAGCTACGAGTATTTGAGGTGTTGCGTTGTTTTTATAAGTTGTGAATAGTTTACAGTGATTTGTCCAAATAGCGAAAATGAAATATTTGTTGTCACTTTTGGAATCAGTCTCACAGCTCAAGAATAAATAAAAATGCCATCATAATGTAAAGTGAAACCTATAATTTAAACGGTTAGCTAAGTTATTACCTTTTTAATGTTCATAATATATTTTATGTAAAAAAATTTACCTTTTTAGTAAATTCTCTTGAAAACAATTCACTACTCTTAAAAATATAAAAAAAAAAATTGTGGCGCTCGATTCCAATAATCCGATCAAAAATTGTTCTATGAAATTTAATATGTATAGGAAAAATACATTTATTTGTATTCTTTTATTCTTTAATATCGTCTTCAAATAATAAACATCCTATAATAATCATTCTATAATAGTAATATTTCAAATAATAATTATTATTGTTATTATCTGTTTATAATAACAATACAATAAATTTATCAACCAATATCGATATCAATAGTATTTTAATCTAGCTAAAGATGAAAAACCAATACATGTTTAAAAAAAAAAAAAAGGAGCTAATCCTACTATCTGAAAATTTTGGTAGCCAATACGACCACCCATAATCACGTATAGGAGCCAATACGGCAACTCTCTTGAACTAACTGCCTAAAACTGACCAAAAAATAAATTAATATATGTAGTTTATTTCCATCCACTCATTTCCACTTATTTCCATCATACTCATCTAGTATGAGATTATTACTGATCAAAGGGTACAAGGGAAAAACAACAAGTTATATTTCGATCAATATAGATTTAGTATAACTACGTCTGGCATCACAATAGGTAACGGACTGTGTTCGATTTTTCTTTTTCTTTTATTTTTCTTTTCGATTTTTATTTTTAGTTTCTTTTCACTAAAATGTTAGAAGTACTCATCGACATTTTTTAAGGAATTTTAAATCCTCAGCCAACCGTGTATGTCCGGGCTCTTCATCTCCATCTGTTGTCGAGAAAAGTGCGTATCCCTATCAAGCTCAGACTCATTACATAATTCTCTGCATACGATACTATTATAGCATTATATAGTAGTATACATATTATATGATGTATATTAGTAATATTATGTATATTTATTTTGAAGGAGTTGTGGTGTGGTGTGAATCTTGGTCTGATGACCGCTAGTACCGAGAATATTAAAATGAGTAAGCTGTACAATTTATACAAGGATTGGTACAGCACAGTGAAGCATAATTTCGTGGCGTTAGAGGCAAATTTAACCGTTTTTACTTACTCATATAAATAGAAATTATTGTGTTGGCGCGAAAATTAGATTTTGAGATTTGGATGGATTACACGTTTTGAGGTCCCCTGAGTCCAAAAAAGTGGTTTTTAAAAAATGTCTGCCTGTCTTCAGTCTATGCAGATGCCTGGAGCCTAAACTACTGGGCAAATGTTGACCATGTTCGAAAAAATTATACCCCAAGGAGAAATTAAAAAATGAATTGTAGCTCCAAAATTTGAGGCGCTAGCCCCCAAAAACTCTGAAAAAAATATTTCTCGAAAACGGTTCCGACAATTTAAAAAAAAAAAAAAATGATGTAGTCCATTTAAATACAAATCTAACAATATAAGACGTTATTCTGAGAAAAATCTAGTTCCTGAGAAAATGGCTTAAAACGCGGACGGAGAGAGACCGGGTTCGATTCCCCGCCCAGGAGAAGTTATTTTTATGGTAAATTTTGATGAAATTTCAATAATAATTAAATGTACATTTTAATGGAAAACTATGGGCTAGTAATTATGAGCTCGTATATGAGAAAGTGTCTGAATTGTCTCGGACCGATTTTTCATATTCGGGGGATAACCAAATGGTACAAGAACCATAATATCTGAAGATTATAATAAAGATTTTAGTATCGACCATGATTTTATAACAACATGGACATTATATTATAATATTCCAAAGACTAGACACATTAAATTATTTCATCTTCATTTTCAATCTTCAAACGTTCAAATAAAGAATTAAATACTTCAAAGTAAAATTATCATTTTCTAAAAATAAAAAGCTCAATATTACTTTTCTTACAAAAAACAAATAAAACTACGACATTGATAACGCGAATCCATATAGTTATGTCAGTTGAAATGTAAATATTGTGACGTTTTAGAAAACAGAAATACGCGGCAATCTTTAATAACCTTACGCTTACGTAGAATTGTCACCTTGTTGTGATTGTCAGAGGCATCTAGCGGCAAAAGTATGCAACAAGCTTTAGGGTATACGCAGCCTTAAATACATATTCATTTTGAAAGAATTAATCAATCTTGTTTAGCAATGTATAGTTGGTAGGTATATAATATCTCTGGACTCCAAAAAAGGTAGAAGTTTTTTAAAGTAGCAGGGAAAATGAGGCTAGACTTGATGAGTCAAGGGAGGGTATATTAAGGAATTATGAGTCAGGCGTATATACAAAATATACAAGGAGATAGTGCTACACCTTTTGACTCCTAAACCGTTGGAGTTTGTCATACTGAAATTCTTAAGAAACACGCTGCAAGGCTTTCCTTTCCATATTCGAATTAATCCTTAAATCCAACCAATCCTCTTGTTTTACCTTGTTTCATACGTTTCAGCTTCCACTTTTCACTTAATCCGGCTTTAGCAAAAGAGGAATTCCTCAGGAAAGTAACCTCAGCCCGCTATTATAAAAGTACTTATATTGCACACAATCCTATTTCTAGAACATCCTCCAATCTTCTCCACCATCACATCGTCTCAGAGTCTGAGGCATATTCGTCAGACGCCTTACTGTTTCGTGACACGTGTTTCTATAAGCTTCTATTGCTTGTCGTATGTTAATTCTGATCAGGAAGTTCCAGCTTCATATTTTAAAATTATCAAGAATTTTCACTGATCCTTTAATTTCTGTTATATTATCTATGCCAGTATTGTAAGCAGCAAGAAAGAAAACATCTTACGATGGGTATATTACTGTATATTATGTATTAACCAGCATTGTTAGTCGGTAGTATCGTTTTATCTATTTTTGAGACAGCATCAATGCAGTTAAAAAAATCAAATTAAATCGAAATATGACCAGGTAATAATCATACAAAATACACCACATAATGTCATGAGAAAAGTATGATCAGAACATAATTTTAATTTTTATAAGTTTTGGGTAGTATTCATACTACGGAACGTTTAAATTTAACTACAAGTACTAAATGAGTACTTTATAATTACAAGCGTATTTCTCGGTATAGTTCTATTGTCGTTTGTTGACTTCTAAGACTTGTAGGAAAATTTAAAAAAGCTTAATTCGGGATTAGGTATCGATACCGTCAGAGGAAACTATTCTTCAGTGTAGCATAATTGGTTAGAGCTCCCGCACACTGGAAATGAGGGGGAAGTCCGTGGTTCGAGTCCCGGCGCTGAAGTCTATTTTTCTCTGTCTTTCTCCCTTTGTAAATAGTAATTATAATTTGATTTAAATTTAAACATAATTTTATCAAATTAGGAAAATCCCACCACGACTAAACCACGAATATGCAAACAAAACAAGAAACTATATATATAGTTACTAAATAGCTCTTTTAACAACTAGCATTTTCATAAAAAAAGAGAAAGAGTCAAAATATAAGTTAAAGTGGTTTACTCAATTTAAAAGTAGATTGATTTAAAAAAAAAAAAAAAAAAAATCTAGTATAGTTATTTATTTGTTGCCTTGTAACAGATTTCAGCATCTTTAAAAATAAGTATTTCTAACAATAATTATTCTCTTTACGAGCTTTCATTTTACGAGTTTTTATTTCGCTGAGAGGATTTGTTTATACACACTAAGTAGAAGTGCCAGACATATCGGACCTCGTTACAGAATAAGTACTATAATAATAATTATTATGTTTGCAAAAAAAGACAGAAATTAAAATGGAGTAAATCACTGGCGTAAATATGGGCCCGCACGAGCCTACATAGCGGGCGGGCCCCCACAAAGTTCTTGCGGGGGGCCACCTATGCTCTAGCTACGCCACTGGAGTAAATGTAGGTGAAAGAAAAATAATAGAATAAAAATTTAGTAATATGTTGCTGTATAAAAGTTATCAAGTTAATGATAATTGAAGGTGGGGGAACAAATAAGTAAGATTAGTAGTAAATAGCGTGTTGTTGAAGGAAGGCAAGTAGGGAGCAGTCACGCCAGTCTAATAACATGCCCTATCGTTCGTTATGATTTATTACCTGTGACTTCTTGGCTAACAACAAAGATTAATGAATCTAGAAAGTAAATATGTATTTATTCACCTGGAAATATATTTAAATCCTATCTTTGAATAGAATCCTATACTGTTTAATTTATTCTTTAAACATACTACTCAATTTTGTGGACTAAATTGTTTTTTTATTATATCTAGCAGGTATATACATATATAAATATATATATATAAATTATTACTCAACACATAATTTACATAATAATTATATTGTAAATTATATGTAGAGTAATAAATATTTGAATGTGTATAATAATATGTTGCAGGTGAACAATATAATGATTTATTATAAGACTTTTATTACATTGTGGTTATACTAAACATACGTACCTCGTGATTTTTAGCCGCAAAGTGTTAATCTCTCTGTAATTTGCAGCTTTATTGCAATATTAGCTTTTAATCTGCACTTAATTAAGTATGACTCAAACATAGCAGCAAATATATTTTATATATTTATATTTAAAAAAAAGTATACGCTAGTTTAATAGCATGTACCTTTCGCCAGCATATAGTAAATTACTACTTATAATATTTTAATAATTAACTGTTAATAATAGTTTTAGTTACTCATAATATTTTAGAAAAAATAAATAAAACAATGATATACTATTCGAGATTTGTATCAGGCATGCAATTTCTTTTTATTATAACTTTTTATTGCAATTTGCTTTATTATAAATACATAATACTATCCATATTTGAATCTATTGCTTATAGGCTTTAATTATTTAAGACTGCGAGTAAAAAATATATATAATTAAAAAAATAAAAATAAANACAATATTACATAAGCTGTGGTTAATGTGATGTTTGCTGAGGAAATGATCAAAGATTTGCTTATTATCTTTCCCTAAACGGTTATCTATTATGATAAATCTGTGATGTAGATTTAACATAATAGTATAACCCATGTAATTTCTTAGTTTCTAATCATATCAAAAGTTACTTATTTTTATAAAGTATTTATTCTGCATTTAAGAGATCTGACATTTTAGTAAACTCGCTTAATATAATAATAATGTTTAACCATCATGTCTTAATTATTCACTATCAAAAAAGCAATTATTATAATCTTTCCCAGAGTAGCAAGGCGCATGTTCCATATATTGATAGCATACATAGATTTAAAGCGAATGATTCTTTCTTTCTATTTTAAGACGACATTTTAATCACAAAGAAAATCATAATTTGTATTTCATTATCCAGCCATTTGAATAGTATATCGAAATGTGTTCTATGAACTTTTAATGTTTTTTTTGTTGCTTTTTTATTGGTTCCGAGCTTACCGAAGGCAACGAAGCTATGTGATCGTTCTGATAGACGAATATTGTTTTAGTGTGTGTTTGTATGTATCTGATAAAAATTCCAAGACATATATCTGGTTCATCAGTTATAAATTATTATTAATTTTAAATTTAATTATTAATATTATAATTATAATTATTACTGTAATTATAATTAATTTAATTATTATTATATCAGTTCATCATTCAGACATCAGGGAATATTATTGGTTTATTGTATGTCTATTTTTACTTGTTTTATTCATTAGCTTTTTTACACATTATCTCTATGATCTGAAGATATAAAGTAGCTTTTTTATTGGAAAAAGTTAACAATAGTAACTGCAGCCATTTTAAATAATGTTTTTAATTGGATAACATTGGTGATAACCAATTTCAAGGTCATTTTGTTCCTAATGCGGCTGCGAGATTAAGTTAATAAATTTAATCATTTTAGTTTGTTCTCTGATTTTAGAGTCATAAACAAAAAGTTTGTTTGTATAATTTCTAAACAGTGATTATTTTATTTTTTTTGCTTCCGAGCTTACCGAAGTTAACGAGCTGTGTGATCGTTCTGAAGAACGGACATTTTATATGACTCCGAGTTCCAAGACAAAAAACGTTTAAGACATCAGGAAAATTTTTGATCGATGTTTGTCTGTCGTTCAATTTTCGCGAACCAACATCTTAAAAAATATTTATCTGAATTTAATCGAATTTGGATGGTAGGCCATAGTTAGCCCATATAGGTTTCAACCTATTGCAGCCATTGGTTTCTCTTCCAAATGCGCTCAAACATATACACATTTTTTACAAAACTATACCTCCAAAAGTACTCATCTTAATTTTAAGATATTCGGTTGTTTTGTAAAAAATAACCTGCTAATAGCTCCAGATTAATTTCAACCGACTGCGAATATTATATATTGCTAAATTCATATTTTTATGTAGGCAAAAAAATACATGATAAATACATATTTTTATATAGGCAAAAAAATACATGCTAAATTCATATTTTTATATAGGCAAAAAAATACATGCTAAATTCATATTTTTATATAGGCAAAAAAATCCATGCTTAATTCATACTTTTATACAGATAAAAAATCAAATAAATTAGACAGTAATGGATTGTAAATGCACAAAATCAATGAAGTTAAATCATTAATTGGCCGACAATTGTTTATTCTGAACAATTCGTAATTGCCATTATCATTAATGCATTCAAGGACTCGAACAGTCCTTATTACTAGTATTAAACTTTTGTTCTTTAACAAAAGTAATTTTATGTTTTTTACTTATTAAATTTAATAATACGCCACACAACCATATGTGTTAACATTTAATTAATTACCCATTTAGATATGAATAGAATTTTTGAAGAAAATTATGCTATTGCAATGGCTTCAAAATTGTTGTAATGCGAATTTTTAAACATTTTTTTTCCATGGAAATCCGTTTTAGACCATTCTGGATCGATTCCTAAAATTTAACACTTTTTTTNTATAATTACAAGCGTATTACTCGGTCTAGTTCTATTGTCGTTTGTTGACTTCTAAGACTTGTAGGAAAATTTAAAAAAGCTTAATTCGGGATTAGGTATCGATACCGTCAGAGGAAACTATTCTTCAGTGTAGCATAATTGGTTAGAGCTCCCGCACACTGGAAATGAGGGGGAAGTCCGTGGTTCGAGTCCCGGCGCTGAAGTCTATTTTTCTCTGTCTTTCTCCCTTTGTAAATAGTAATTATAATTTGATTTAAATTTAAACATAATTTTATCAAATTAGGAAAATCCCACCACGACTAAACCACGAATATGCAAACAAAACAAGAAACTATATATATAGTTACTAAATAGCTCTTTTAACAACTAGCATTTTCATAAAAAAAGAGAAAGAGTCAAAATATAAGTTAAAGTGGTTTACTCAATTTAAAATTAGATTGATTTAAAAAAAAAAAAAAAAAAAAAAAAAAAAAAAAAAAAAATTTGGCTTCTGAATTTAAAAAATCCAAGATATATCCCTTTTAGGCATCAGGGATTATCTGGGTCTTGCGGCTGTCTCTCGTTCAACATTTTTGCGACCGGACATAATCTTAAGAACAACTCATCCGTTTATATTTAAATTTAGATGGCATGTCGTAATTAGCCCTTTGTTGGTCTCAACCTGGCGATATCCTATAAGTCTAATTAAATTGAAAAAAGAGCAATATGGAAATCTTGTTGCATTACCCAATAATGCCTAAATACAAAAATAAAATCGTTTAAATAATCGAGCAGTCCCCTGACGACCGCGACGGCCTAAGTAGTATTTTTAGTTGGGTTGGATGTCAATTTGTCTTTTTCCACTAAGTGTTTGTAAAAAACATGACTTCATAAAGTTTGCATGGAATTCCGCAACAATATGTAAAGAACAATATTGAGAAACATACTAGACAGGTACATGAAGGAAACATACTTGCAGTCGCACCCTTATAAACATACTGCTAAAAAAAATCATATGGTAGCAGTGGCGTAACTATGGGTTTGCATTGCGGGCGGGCCCCCGGGGCCAGGGGGGCCCCCTTAGAGATAATAAAATGTTATTAGAGCTTGGAATATTATACTTCTATAACAATAGAAGATACGCCCCCTTTCAGTTCTTTTTTTTTTGCTCATCAATTTTATTTTGGTGGGGGCCCCCAGTCTCCTAGCTACGCCACAGCGATAACAGTAGATTTATATTTAATTGGATTATTATTCTAATATGCTTAATTCAATAATCATTGTCTTTCTTATATTATTAAAGAAGTTTGGCGAGTGAAGAGAGTAAGGAGCGGGGTCCCCTAGTTATTTTTAATAATATTTCTAAATT
>KZ653528.1:55344-69159 GCA_001010745.2 Gerris buenoi
GAGAAACCTTTATTTTTTTATTATTGATATGCTTATTTCATTTTTTTATGGTATAATCTGAATATTGTTTGTTTTTCTACTTCACTTTCAATACGAATAAGAAAGATAAAAAGTTTTTTTGTTTTTTTTTTTTAACCTCAAACTTTTTAATCATTTTTCCTTGGTTTGCTTTGTCAGGAGCTACAAAGGAATTAAACGGTTGGATGGTTAAGTTTTATAAAAGGTAAAGGAATCTAATTTGTTCTCGACATTGGTACCTTTATTTATTTATTTTTTATATCTACATATTGAATATACATGGTGGAAATTGTATATAAATAAATAAAAATATTTCTAAAAAAGTTATTGAATTCAATAACCAAATATAAAGTTAATTGTCAACACAAATTCTGGTTTTGATCTTTAAAGCTACGCTGTTTAGACTAATTGTACTTCGTTCAATTCTTTGATGCTGACTACCATTTGCCAAATTATATTAACAAAGAATACTTAACTTTCAAACTAGGACACTAGGTGCTTATTCCTTTTTATGAGTCATTCTGACTCCCTTTGAAAAATCAAATATTTTTATAACTGTTATTTAAAATATTCGGATTAAAAGTTACTAATGAGATAATGGGAACATATTTGAATAAATATAGGTTTTTACTTAAATATTTAGTAATTGGTAGGCGATATTATCAGCCTCAAACTGAAAAAAATTACGTGTATTGTGTATCGTGTATTACTTAACATGAGTCAAACTGGCCTTCTGATGTTTACTAAAACTTTACTAGAGACTAAAGGGGGAGTGCGTTATGCCCTGATGTTGATGTTAATCCTTTGCAGGTTGGAAGCCAAGTGTTTGGTGATAGTTCATTCCTGTTCACTGTTCATTCCTCTCAGGTCTCTCCCTCTAGTGGCGGATTAGATAATTAAATTTTAGTTCATAAGTGAGTCAAAATGACTCATAGGAATCCTAGTGTTAACAGTAGTGAAGTGGCCGGATCCCCCGTCCTGTAATATCCTAATGATGTATCTTTAACACTGTTTACACTAAGTGTACTTTCTAGCGGTGACACAAGCATCATGGAGATATTTACTTTGGTAATATCTCCAGGCTCTCTGTCACCTCTAGAGCTTTTTCTTCCTCCTTCATTGTTTACCTTTTTGTTCTGTCAGGTTTTGTTTATTCTGTCATTATGCGTTTATATTCTATAATGCGTTTTATATTCTAAATATTATAAAGAGTAGCTTTTATCTTCTACAACTTCATTCAATTATTTGAAGTTGACCACTATTTGGCAAATTTAATAAATTGGCAAAAATAAAAAACTATTTAACTATTTAACTATAGTGAAGTGGCCTGATCCCCCGCTCTGTAATATCTTAATAATGTATCTTTACCATCATCAGGTTATAACAGGACAGGGGATCCAGCCAGGCCATCTTAATCATTGAATAATTTTAAGAGCGCGAAGGGTTGAAATGAATATGGGACCATACTTAGGTGATGTTTGACATACCATTCAAATATTTTAAAAATAAGTTGTGTACTGTTAAAAGAAGATTAAGAACGCAAATGGAGATGATGTCAACAGAATACTGAAACATGGAAAGCCTCTCTACGAAATGAATGTTCATTTAAAAAAAACTAGTTAACATTCATTTAATAAAGATTCAGGTGTAGATAAATATATGTTTGTGCGCATGTGTGAAAGAAAAAAAATGGGCGCTGACGGTTAGAACTTAACTTAAATTGGACCAACAATGAACTAAATATGACCTACCATCCTAATTTTATTAAAATTAGAGAGTTTTTAAGATTTTTGGTCCGCAAAAATTGATTGGTAGCAGACCGGTAGATAGACACGGTACCAAAAATGCCTGATGTATGAATCGGATATTTGTCTTGGAATTTTTGAAAACGAAGATATAAAAAATGTTTCGTTCTTCAAAACGATCATATAGATTCCTTACCTAGTTAAGTTCGGAAGCTCATAAACAAAATTTGCCAGTATGACATTTATGCGACTTAATTTAAGGTTTGAGGAAAGTTAATTGGCCCTTTAATTACTGGTGTATTTTATTTATTTATGATGAATTTAAAAGTATAATTTACAGTGATTGTAGAGAAAGGTGTACCCTGAAGTAATACTTAGTTAAAATAAGTAGATCCTTTAAGGGTAAGAGAAGGAAGAAGAAAAACTACTTCATATTACTGTGGCGTCGTTACCACAGTAATATGAAGTAGTTTTTCGCCACGTAAGTAGCGTCGCCATAGTAATATGAAGTAGTTTTTCTTCTTCCTTCTCTTACCCTTAAAGGATCAACTTATTTTAACTAAGTATAATTTACATTTTTACGTTATTATAAATTATTATAAACTATTATTTGAATTATATTTATATCGGAGGAGTGTGACACAGCAGATCTACTTCGAATAATTCGAGGTTCGAGGAACCTTGAAATTCCTAAGTATATTTTCTTTTTTCTTCGTCTATTTTAGTTTAATTAATTAGCAGATCCTTGTGATGACTTTCATTTTTAAGTTTATTGCTACAGTTTCTAGAATATTTATAAATTATAATCATATTTATGTAAATTGATTATTTAATACTTGATTGAAGGTTTGATTAATAACTTATAACATATTAGTATTAGTTTTTTACTTAGTTTATGTTTATAATGTAAGATTCATGCCCGCATTAACTACTAGTAGTACCGACTTTCTTCATCTTTTATCTCCGGCATTGATAATAATTATTGTTTATAGTTGAAGGTCGATTTCGCCTTATTAATTAAAGCTATTGTGGATTAATTTACAAAATTTCCACAACGTAAGTCTGCGACAGCTTTTATTAACATAATTAGCTTTTTGTTACACGCATTTAATCTGATATCACTTAATTCGTTGGTATTTACTTCAAAACAACATGGGGATCAGCTACATTATTTTGTCATCTAAAGTTTTAATTTACTCAATTTAATAATTTGTTTGTTTTATGTAATATTAGATATAAGCTTACTTTAAAGTTTAAGTAAGCCATTTGATTTCATTTAAAAAATGTTTGACTATTTAATAAGGTAAAATTTGATTAAAAAAAAATCTAATTCAATGTTATGACAATAACAATAATAATAATAATAATAATAACAATTTTTTATCACATTGATGTTATAGCCTTCTTTCAATGTTCTAAAAGAAGAATTTAAGTTCAAAGGCTAAAGTTGATGTTAGTGGTTTATAGTTTTCGAGAGGGGCGGCGCGGCATTCAGGAGGTTCCACGACGGGCGCAAAATTTCTAGTTACATCCCTGCTTAGCTTACTATAATAAATATTAATAAAAAAAAAAGAAATTATTATTCTAGTTGGCAATTATTTGATATTAAGATTTTGATGTGATATACAAAATTTAAGATTTTCTGAGCCGAAAAAAAAGACTATGTTCAGTAACATACAACACATACAAACAATACAATTTATTTAGATTTTATCTTATTTATTACGAAGATAGTAAATAAAAAAATAAATATGTTTCAATTAATGATTTAAGTAAGAATATGGTTATAAACCGAAAATAAAACTCTTATCCACAAATATGATAAAAAAGGTGACTGAGCTATGTTGGTATAAAACTTTAGTCCTCGCTTACGCTAAAAGTCGATCGATGGTCTAAATTAATGGTTGTTTGAAAGTTGAAATGGAACACGTCGGACCATTACAAAAGAACAATTAGAATCGAGTTAATGCCTCCTCGCTGGTCCTTTCTAACGATTGTCAGGCACTCGAAACGGGGACATGTTTGTCTTCTGTAGTAGACAGCCTTCCTTGGTAATTCTGTTTTCGAGTTTCCTTAGAAATGTCAGAATTTTCTTTCTAGCTACTGAAAAGCGGGTCCCCTTTAACATTCACGTTCCGTAATTTGAAAAGGAAGGGGTAGGTCTTCCAAATGCCCGACTAGATTTGTCGGTACCCCTCCTCTAAAGTCAAACACAACTCTTCTGGGGGTCGCTTACTATAAATCCGTCCCTACTGTATCACTGTCCTTAATGAAATTGTTAGCCCTAGTCCAAGGCACTTTTCGTCGTTGAAAGGGGTAATTTAAACTACCAACTGAATAGTTCAATAAACTCTTTCCAAACTATTGCGTCCAATATTACACTTCTCCGTTATTAGATCCGACAATTAGATGCCGTTTAACAGTCACAGTTTGTTTAGATAGTTCCAGTGTTAAAATTGTTTGATGTCATAAATAATTTAAATTGCTTCTGAATTTTCAATATTATCAATCATCTCGTTTTGTTCTCTTAAGTTACTATTAGTCAATTTAATATTTTAATTGAATGTTACTTCGAATATATACTAGAATAATTTCTCTATTATTCACTATGCATGACCTAATTCATTCATTAAAAGATTTTAATTTAGTTAATAACTCTGTTACAAAAAACTGAACTTTTTAATTTGCTAGTGCATGCATAAAAACTTTTGCTTTTTATGTGGAAAGGATTGACTATTATAAATCTATTTTCTACAAATTTTCTATAAATCTATTTAAAATAAAGTAACTTTGTATCCGGCTATCAACTACTAGTGTTCATATTATGTGCCGGTGGGGCAAGTGTAAATTTGAAATATAAAGAGTAAAATAGGATAAAAGATTTACTTGTATTTTAAAAAGATTTTTTTTTAAAAATTAAATATTTAAATAAAATCTTTTTCTCTTTCTCCTGGAAAGAAATTCCGACGTTCTTTTTTTATAAATTGTACTTCTACTATCCCTCTACAAATTGATAACCCCTGACTTAAGGACATTGAAGCTATGGAAACAATGGTTCATGAAACTAAAAGCAGGTGGCTCAAGATTAACATCTATACTGATCACCCTGTAGATACAGCGACCAAATATCAACGATGACGCACAACTAAATAAAAATTTCTAATTGACAATAGGAATCAATCAAATTTCTAATTGACAACTAAATTAAAATTTCTAAAAAACATAGGAATTCCTGCGCTTGCTTTACAAATTCTAGAGTTAAATTTTGGTCTTAGTGTGGATTTTCTTAATAATTTTAATTTGTTAATTGATCTTAAAAATAAAATATTAATTGATGGCCAAATCGTCGATTGATGATGAAATCAAATCCATCAAAGAATAACAGTCAGCACAATACCAGATAACAACGGATACTCCAAAATTGTGAAAAAAAAAATGATCTGACAACTCTTCTTTACCTCCGACTTCCAACTTAAGATTAACTCGACGTGGACGTTTCATACAAACAAAAGGTGCCGTATTTACCGAGCAAGGACCACTGACCACTAGACCCGAAGAAGATCGTTCAGTCGAAATTTTAATTAATTTTAGACCACGGGATTATATGGCAATCTAAATCTCAGTGGGCATCACCACTTCATATGGTGCCAAAGGAAAAAATCTAATTAAAATAAATCTATTCAGTCTCTTTGAATACTTTCTTCATAATGACGATACGTTTATTTTATCAGATGATGCAAAGTTAGCTTAAGCTTGTTTTAATTATAGAATAAGTTTTTAGTTTCATTAATTACGGTTAGCGGATTGAGTTTTAGCGGAGAATCTAATTTCAAAGTAGATAGTAGATAGAATTTATTTACAACTATAGAAAGCATTCGGAGCCAGTTCGGAGTTGGAGTTTAGTGAAACTACAAAGCAAGATCTAATTTGTTGTTAATGCTCTTTGTTTATTGAAAAGAGTTCATATCGGTTTTAGATACCGTGAACTCAATGATTCAAGAAACTTCAGATTTGCTGGCAGTCCGCTTATTAAAACCGCAGTTTTGAACAAGATTTAGTCCTATGGAAGTATTAAGGGGAGAGGGGTATTAGGGGTGGTTGTGGCCCGATTCATGAATTTCTTGGTACACAACTCGGCTCCTAACATCCATAACCTCGGTCTAACTGGAATTCCTTACTATTTCCTTGCTTCTCTTACCTCAGAACCTTTACCTCCGGATCTCATTAAATTATTTCGCAGGTCTGAACTGGAGATTCGTGTAAGCCCCCTTCAACACATGCATCAGGCAAGACCCTTCTCCACTAAGACTCTCTAACCCTGGATCTATAATTCAATGGGCATTTTAAAACCCTTCCATCTGAGCTTTTGACCCTTCCAACCAGTTACCTCAATTCTCGTTTTGAAAATATATATATGCAAACAAATATTAAAGAATACAAATACATAACATACATGGCTAGTATGCTACCCGTCGTGACTTCGCCCGCTTTTTTTTGTACTACGGTTTTAAATTGAACAAACATTATTTTTTCCACACCAACTTGCAGTAAATACTTAGGTTCGTTTTTTTATATGGTACAAACCTGATTTCAACACATTCACTACATCAGCCACTCATTCTCTACTATTTACAAAATAATATAGTAGGCAACACTTCTTAATCTCCTCACTACTTTTACTCTTTCTCCCTACATTTACTTTCCTCTCTGCTTTCTTTTTATTAAATGCCTGTAAATCAATAAAATCTAAGAGTTCTCAACATCATTATTATATTTATTCTAATAAAATAGCAATACCAACGAAAGGTAATCACCTGTACATAATCAATAAAAACTTCAAATATTTGCCCAGAGTTTTTTTTACAGTAAAAGAGCAGAAGGATACACTTTTTCCACCTCTAAGAATTATTGTGTTAACTTGTCTCCTTTTAAAAAATTATATAATTAGAAGTCGGCTTTTTATATATGTATTATTATAAATGTCTTTTATACACATCTTAACCAAATGATACCAGAAAAAAATGATGTTTAAATTGCTCTGAAATTGGCATGTAGGTCAGTATGTGAGTTTTACTTCTTTCTATGTTCTTTTTTTAGAAGTAAATCCCAGCTTCCATATTAAATCCCTCAGCTAGCCACTTTATATGCTAATACGGATTTGCATGTTTCACCAACTTCTGACACCCCCCCCCCCCCTGCCCCCCCCACACTTCGTGGTGGTTGTTGAACTCAAAAAAAAAACTTTTTCCATAATGCTTAACGCCTTATTGTTGTTATGAGATTAAATTTAAAGGGATATAAGAACATTTAAAAATATTAACTATTAACTAATTATGAATTTGTATAAACCTTTTTATAGCATTGCTTAGCTTATATCATGCAGCAATAATTATCTGCAAACTTTGTGCTTAAGAAAAAGGGTTAGAATCAAATCATCAATATTTTTGTTTTATCTTCTAAGCTCAACTAAGGTAACAAAAGCAATGTGATAATCCTAAAGAACATTTTTATATTTCCAAATTCAAAATTTCTTGATCCTAAATCAGTTTCTGTCATTAGGGAACAGTTTTGGTCCGTGTGTCCCAACATCATATCTCAAAAACTTCTTTCGTATTTTAATTAAATTTGGATGGTACGTTAAAATTAGCGTGGTTCTTATTTCAAACATTCTGTGCACATTTAATATTGAATAAAAAACAATGTGACAGCGTTTGAAATCGAAACAGGTCCAAACAACTTTATGCTTTATCATGTGGCAAATAGGTCATGGGTCAATTATAGGTCGGGTGGAAGCCACAATATATGCAGACTTTTTAATGGTAAATTTCGCCGTTTTTCTCCCTGATAGCAAAAGGCTGTAACATTCTATTTGTATTATAAATAAAAGATTTGATTTTCATAGCTCATATTTCTGGGGAAAATGTATATTCTTGAAAATGGCTGACTTATATCAAATGTCTGTATGTAAATCAGAGACATTTAAAGTTTAACTCTGAAGTAAAATGTTGTCTCCTTGTGAATAAGATAAAAGAAGAATGATATAAAAGGATATCTCCACGTTTCAACGTGGAGAAAAAAGGGAAGAAACACAAAGTAGTTTTTGTTTCGCTGCATCTAGAATCAGACACTGTACTTAAGATAAACTAAAAAAAAACGCTACCGTTACCCTTCCTTACCTTCATTCCTTACCTAAGAAAACTAGGTCTAGGTAAGGAATGAACGACACCTCCCTACTCCGTATCTCCTGTAGATAGGATGTTGTAGGACTGAAATACTTTCTTCTTTGCTTCCTCCATAAGTAACGACGACATTTATATTTGATTTAGAAGTAGAAACGTTGGAAAAATAACTATCTAGTTAACCTAATTTATCTAATTTAAATTTTCATTGTATTCTTGCATTTTATTGTTGGATCTTAGTAGTTGGTTTGATCGAAAGTAACTAAATCTATGTGATTGATCTGAGGAACTGATCTGTCTCCCGATTTCAAAAATTTAAAGTCATAAATCCGTTCCAGACATCAGGGAATGTTTTTGCATCCGTGTTCCCTGTCTGTCGCTCAATTTTTGCGAATCGACATATTTTAAAAACTACTCGTCCGATTTTAATGAAATTGGGATGGTTGGTCATAATTAGACTACTGTTGGTTCCATATATGTTTCAACCTTTTGCGCCCATTTGTTTCTCTTCTCCTCCAGCTGGCACACAAACATACATTTATTTACACCTTATGTCTTCAAAGGTACTCATTTTATATTTATGAAATTTGGATGGTATGTCGAAAGAAGCCCGCAGATAGCACCTGATCAATTTCAACCATCTGTGGTTAAGTTTGAGGGGTAGTTTGACAAAAATAGATTGTAAAAGCTTAAAACCCTTAAAGTATACGAAATATGACATTCAGTATATGAAACTATGTGCCACACTAAATGTCAGACTATTTTTTCTTATTCAAAATAAATATATCAATGATGTGTTATTAAATGTGCGCTAATTTAAACTAAGAAATGTAAAAACACAAGTGTTTTATTTTTGCTCAAAAGTATGTTAATATTTGGACAGTCTTATGATCAAATAATTATCCACTCTAGCCTAACGAACTGATAGCACTCTAAAGGATAAAAAAAGAATCAGGGAAGAATGAAGGAAAACGAAAAAAAGGTAAAAAAAAAAAAATCCCTTGGGTGGAGTTGGAGTTGTTAGGGGTTCTAATTGGATCACGTACTGACAAAGGATTTGACGTTACACAGATAAACAGAACATCTCTTTGCTCTCAGACACGTAGAGGAGCACATTCAAAATATTCAACTTTTTTTTGCTTTTGTTTCTTCTTTATCGGATTTTTTTGTGTTAGTTTCAACTGGGCGGAAAAAAGGTGAACTCTTTCTTTCCTCTATTTTGATTTCAATCCATGACTGACCCTAAGGTCCGCAAAATCTCAACCCTTTTTGATCTTTCCAATTTTTTTTTTATCTGTATATTTTTTATTTGGTTCTCTAATCCTTTAAAAATAAACATAATTTTCATGACCAATACGTTATTCGATAATATCAGTTATGGATGGTTTCATGTCTTTGTTGGGGGCCTGAATCGCAACAGCGCCTATTCGATTTCCCGAAAAGAAATTTATACATTATGTGCTTCAATAGTCAATAGAACCATTCAATCAGATTGGTAGCGAATGGACGTAATTGATTAAGATCTTAATAGAATATCTAAATAACATGGGGAAAAACATGTTCCCTTTTTAAAGTTTCGGAGTATTGGTGAAATTTTATCGCCAAAGAGTGACAGCATTAAAGTTCGTGTTGTGTTGAATCGTCGAGGTTTCAAACTTTTAACATACTTTCTATTACTTACTACTTATGTACTGAATTAAAAGAAATAAACAAGAAGCAAGAAATGTCCTGTGCACTTTCTTACCAAGTAATGTCTCGCTACTGCATGATTAGTGATTATAAAACGATGTGAAACACAAGTATATTTTTTCAATATTTTAATAATTCTATTACTTTATTTTCAACAGCCTTCCTTCTTTTTTTACATGAAGTGTAAGAATCTTGTTTTTATTTAGTTTTTCCCTTTATTTTTTTAAATTCCAAATAATTTGTAGGTTGCACTAAAGACCATCAAAACTTAATTGTTAAATCTTCTATCAACGATTTTTCATAATTAAAGACCAGAATGTCAACATTTGCTACTTTTAAATTAATTTTATTCAAACTCTTACGTGCACTTAATCAGTTCAGATTTCCTAACTAGTTTCGTTTTTCAAATTACATTGATTAAATCCTATGTAATAATTTAGGGTGTAATCGTGTATCGTGAATAATCAAATTAATTTGTGTTTTTAAGTTTGCATACAGTTTTAGTTAACTACATATCTTGTTTTTGATTTTTTTCAGGTACATTTTCTCGTCTCAAAAAAAGTGTTTACATCTTTTACAGGTATTTATTTATTTATACTTATACAAATTATTAGTAGTTTTTTTATTATTTTTTATTTAACTGTCAATTTTAAAAAGCATTCTCTTATAGAAAATGTAAAGATTGATTGGCCACATTATTTATAAAGTTTTAAAATTTAAAAACCTTAAACCTTAGTATCAACCTATTTAATTTTCTATCTTTATGATGATTTTTCTGTCATTAAAGTTAAACCTCATCGCCATTTAAATGGGTAGCTGCATATGGGAAGTTGCGACAAACTGGCTGTGTATATGCCAAATGTAAGGTTTACCGCCGATGGTGTGTCACTGACCCCATGTCCATTACATATTATGTAGTTGAATAAGCCCTTTGGCAGGCCAAATGGCTGCAAATGTTTACAATTGTAATTTTGTAAAAAGAAATAAAAAAATAAAAAATAATAATAATAATAATAAAAAATAAAATAAAGGAAATTAATTTAAATGCAACTCTTGAATAGTTAGAAGGAAACATAAACCCGTCATTTGGTACAGGACACTGACACTGACAAGAAAGAGTACTAAAAAACATAAATCTTTACGGAGGACATCGAGGAAGTTTTTAATTATGTGTGCAATTAAAATAATTGCACAATTACATTAATTGTTCAGTAGACACAAATGATTATATCAAGATGTCTACGAATGTTTTACGAGGGTGTTAGATAATGATTAAACTTTAATTTAAACTATAATTACTTGCAAAGGTTAAATTATGGTTTAATTTTCGGTAGTTGAGTGTCATTGACATTGCAATTTTATTCTAATTTACTTTAAGTGATATTATGATTGTTTCCTTTACATTTAGGAAATCTGTGTGACTCGAATACATGTGAGTTATTACTTCCTGTGTATTTCTCGATTTCAGTCTTTATATCTGACAGCTAAAAGAGTAATTAAGAATAATATTAAAATAACAATACAATTATTGTATCGCTTCTGGAAATTTATTACTCTACATGCCTAATTTTTTGTCACTAAGCCTTAAAAACAACTCGTCCGATTTTAATAAAAACTCAATGGTAGGTCATAATAGCTAATTTTTAGTTCCTTATAATTTCAGCTTCTGTGCTTGTTGATTCATTCCGGATGCGCACCAACTTTTTTTAATTATTTATTTTTTTATTTATTATTATTATTTTTTAAACAATTACAAATAGCAAGGTGTTATTCCGGCTTAATATTCGTTTATTTACTGCTATTGCCGATCTTAAGGGTTGCCATAACAACCTGCAATGTTATTATTATGAAATTATTTACATTGTTTTGATTGTGAAGGAAATGATTTTAGTATTGTTTTAATGGTTTAATTTATTAAAAGAAATAGTTAAAAAAGACTAGTTTATTCAATTTCAATTACGTATTTCAATATTATTACTACTAGCAATGAAGAATAAAACAGTCGTTATGAAGAAAATGTCCAGACTTAGAATGTGGTAAGACTTTATTCTCAATTCACGTAGAAAGTAATCTTATCAATTGATATTATTCGTGTATATATTAAGTATGAGGTAGTTCGTAGCCACCGAGTATAGAGACTAAATAGAGTAGCTAAAGAGGGAAGGCGGATGGCACCATTTTTCCCCACCACTAGAATACTAAGATTAAAACCTTCCTGGTTGTCAGTTTTAAAATTATAATAGGTTTGTTCCAACCCCGCTATTTGTAACGTCCTTTGTATCGTCCCGCGGATCGTTCGGGAATCGTTTAGGACAGGTTTTATACGCATGCGCTAACATTGTACTGTAATAAAATCATGTCAGGTTCGAACGAGTTTAGGACTATAATTCGCGCTGTATTAAAAACATTTAAGAAAACCTAACAGTTTGAGAACCTTCCTGTTGATATTCGTAAAGATTGACATAACTGCGCATGTCATACAAAACAGTACATGGTATTGTCAGAGGATCGTTGGGGCCGTACAGTGAACGGTTCGCAAACGATCCCTGGCGGGGTTGGAACAGTTTCGTGTACGGTACGAAACACTGTCCCAAGTCAGCTTGGAACGGCTTTTATTTTATCTATTGCGCATGACGGTGACGATCCTGCGGACGGTACAATGCTCGGTTGGAACAAACCTATAATAAACTATAAACCTAATAAATACCTTTTAAATACTTGTCTCCTGTCATAACACTACCTTTTTACTCTGAGAACAGTCTTTTATAGCTTGTTGGTATTCTAGGGGAGGAGGAAGCTGGTGCTACTCCCCACACCCTCCGGCCTATATTATGACACTTCCATTTAGTCTCTATACTCGGTGTTCGTAGCTAAACTACCTTGTCGATAGGTGAATTTGATTCTTTTCAGAAGAAGAATCAGGTTAAGATCCAGATTAGTTCAAAGGATTTTTAATAATGCATCTTTTTGGGCTATCTGTATTTGAGATAAAATCCTTCAAAATTATATGAAAACATCAACGAAATTATTTTTCTCCACCCCAATTATTTTACTTACTTTTGAAGATGCTAAATAGAAGTTACATATTTACTTTTGTTTTTCCGTATAATAATTATTTCGTGGAGAGGCTTTCGTTTGTATTATTGCATTATTTACATACTTTAAGGATAATATCACGCCAGCCAGCGTAAAAGGATATCTGTTCTCGCAGTCTCTGTTTACGTCCTTAACTTGTCGCCATGTATGGGCATTCTAGTGGCTTATGCTTTTTGGTGCACTTACTCACTTACTCTGTAACTGTAAGCACTGCACAGCACTGTTAATTAATCAAAAATAGCTGTAGAAACTCTTTTAAGAATTCCTCTTAAACCCTGTCTGACTTTTCTAATAACAATTTATCTGGGCTCTGTAAAGTCTATAAATGCAAGAGATGGGTTGTTTTATTAAATCCGCCTGTTTACAGAAATGAATATCCAATATTAATTTTTCCATAACTTCAGTTGCTAGATAAACGAATTCTGATACTTCACTTTTGCTAATATTGTATTTTCCCCTTTTTCTCCTTAATCATTTGAAAGATAAAAAGTTATATCAGAGAAAGCGAAGTGTTTGTTTTTCCTTTCCTAAATATTTGTCCTTAAACTTTGTCTTAAGATGATAGAAAACTTTAGTTATCCACTTAAACTCCTTTAAGTCCAATATGTGGATGACATCTAACTTGTTTTGAATTGACTTCTTCTTCAAGATATTAACAGCTCGAAGGCTTTTTTTCCCATCAAATCTTGAGCTTTACGCTCTTTTTCTATACCAATATCTTTGGATTAATTAAATTAGTTTTTGGAACTAAGTTCCTTATGGCACGTTCTGGATCCCGGGAGTGAATCCGAAAAAAAAACGACCAAAATCACCGTCCCAAAAACACCGTCACAAAATCACCGTCACGCAAAATCCGTCACGAAATCTACCGATGACAATAAATTGAATAAAAGTTCACCGAGTTTGTTGAAATTTGGTACACATGTTCATTTTACCAATGCCCAGGCTAAGTTCGTTGGACAACGTTATCCGCCCAAGCGTTCACGCGCAACGCTCGCGTAAACGTAAGCTTCAAAAATGTTAAGACGGGAAAAAGTGTTATTAAGGAAGCCTGTTACTTGACTTGTTTTGTTTATTTTTGTTATATA
>KZ653529.1:44492-56509 GCA_001010745.2 Gerris buenoi
TATAGCTATTCTAGAAGTGACACATATAAAAAGAGGACATGTTTTCAAACAAAAACGCTATTGATATGTCTATATCAACGCAAAAATGCTTCTTAAATCCATAATTACAAAATCAGACTGTAAAACAGCTGATACAAACTAAACCAAGGTTAAGTGGACACTGACCGTTAACGAAAAACATTACATTTTTGACTTGCCCTATTATGGGTTGACTATGACACAACACTTCAGCACAACCGCATTGGTTCAAATGTTGTCAGTTCTATTGATATAAAACGTTTCTTAAGGGGCCCACACACTTACAGTTTAACTGCAGGCCGTTATCTTATACGATTATCGTAAGGCCAAAATCTCAGATCACCACACATTAACAGTCCACAGCCTGCAGGCAGTCGTAAAGAACTACAGATCTGTGCCTGTATGCGCCACACACTGTGCGATGAGCGCCTGCAGGCCGAGATCTGACGATTTTTAACTGCAGTCCGACAGAGGGAAATAAACAAAATAAAGACGATTTTGTTTTGACAGTCCGTGGCCTGATAGTCCACGGACTGTTGTCTCTCGTTCCATCCGATCCTCGCCTCAACCCTCCACACACCTACAGTTCACCTCCGACTGCAGTATCATCTTAAGGAAAACTGACAAGTGTGTGGCCAAGCTCCTTGGACTGTCAGATCATTATCTTCAGTTAAACTGTAAGTGTGTGGGCCCCTTTAAGATTATAATCTATAGGCACCAATTTTAACGCTTCTTGGCAAACTTTTGGAGATAGAAAAAACAGTTTTCAAGTAAAAGTTTATAATTTATCACCGTAGAATCCAAAATATGCTATCAAAAATATACACTCCAATTCGATATTTTGAAGTAGATTTCTAAGGTGGCTTTCACACTGGGTGCGAGACCGAGCGAGAGCGAATGAGGCCGATTCCGTTTGAGAAGCAAATACATGTATTAGCATGGGTCTATTCACATCAATCGCTGAGTGAGAACGGACCGAGCGAGACTGAGCGAGACCGAACCGACTCAGGCGTTTCTTTCGAGTGTTTTTGTTAGGTAAGCGTTTTCAGCGACCGAAAACGCTTTTCGACGGCCGAAAACGCTTAGCTAACAAAAACGCTCGAAAAAAACGTCCGAGTCGGCTCGGTCTCGCTCAGTCTCGCTCGGGCCAGTCTCGATCGGCGTTTAACGTGAATAGACCCATGCTAATACATGTATTTGCTTCTCAAACGGAATCGGCCTCATTCGGTCTCGCACGCAGTGTGAAAGCCGCCTAAGAGAAAACAGTGTTTTATTGCGTTTTATTAGTACTACAAAAAGCTATTAAGGAGCAAGGAACATAAGAGTGCTAACAAGAGGGTGGTGAACAGACAGACGGCTAGGAGCTGCTAGATTCCAGAAATAAGGAACAAGTATGAACAGAGACGAACACCTGTCCCTTCCTAGCAGCTGTCACCTTCACATAGTCTCACAAGTCTGTCATACAGACAGACTATCACCCAGTCAAGCTCCTAAAACATATGTTGGTACGTCTCACATAATTCCAACTTCACTATATAAAAAATATAAAATTATTTAATCAACGATTACGATTGACAAAGCAGCAAGGAATAAAAAGTAAATAATCAACTATTCAACATCCAGCTTTATCGACTTATATTTGGATTTCTAATATAAGCTAATCTTCGTCATAAAATTGACTTCTGTACCAAAAAAGTCGGAGTTTTAATTTTTTGATCGCTTCATTTTGACGTAACAGCTATTTATGTACCTAGAGCAGTAAGGGCGTTATTACAGGCCGAGGGCGAAGTTTGAAAGCACGAGTGCGTTTAACCCCCGAGGCCTGTGTTATAGCGCTTACTGGTCGTGGTGCGTACACTACTGTATCAACCACCACATGTAAAATAATTATTAAACATGCAAACAATTTTTCCGTAATCTTCAAAACAATAAATGAATATTAAGGTTACATCAGTACCAAAACAAACTGCAGTTATAAAAATATTGATTGTTACTAATTGAACAGCTGACGCTGAGAACTACTAGCGCTTCCTGCACGCCGCGGCCAGGAAGCGGCCGCTTTTCGAATTAGCAGCCCTGTAAAGATAAAGCCTGCATTTTTACAGGCCCCAGTGCTGTAAAATGTAACTTTACCGGCCGCTCAGGATAGGAATGTTTACAAGGGGAGGGCGATACACATATTGAAAATCAGCCACGAAATGCATTCGCGTTATAAATATTCAAGGTAAAAGGTCAGAAAATTCGATTTTTTTTTTTTTTTTTTTTATTATAAATATCTCACTACGAATAATGCATGGGTCCAAATAATGCATGGGTGAATGAAGGTGGTTGTCAACATTGAAGATAACAAAATTTCCCACAAGAAACGTTTCATTCATTTGTTACGTTTATTCTCAATTGGTCTCCGAGCCATAGGAAGCGAGATATTGTTGAAAATACTTAAAGGTTGTGCGGCGACGGATACTAGATATTCATAGATATTCTTCGCCCTATATTCCGTAAATATAGGGCAATATAGGGAATAATATATAGGGGAAATTTTGAAAACAACCTTGCTTGTCTCCAAGCTATTAGGAAGCGAAATATTCTCAAAAATCCGATTTTTTTAACTTTTGACCTTGAATATTTACTACCGCGAACGCGATCCCGTAGCTGATTTAAAAAAAAAAAAAATGAAGCTCTGACTTATTTTGAGCAGAAAACCTAAAATCACTAGACTAATAATCGGGTTTGAGTTTCATTAAAAATTAATTTCGATTTTCGGAGGTGATACATTCATAATTAGAATTTTTGCTTTAAGGAAGGATTTCAACTTAAATATTCTAATAGTATATTGCAGATTATTAATTAAGAATATCACCGCAAAACTTCATTGGCAAATACCAATCAGGAATATTAAAATAAGAATTAGAACTTTCCCTCTAAGAAAGGACTTGAGTAAAGTATTCTAATGGTATCTTGCTCATTATTATATCCCCATAACTTCAAATAGGCAAATACCAATCAGGGATATTAAAATAAGAATTAGAACTTTCCCTCTATGAAAGGACTTGAGTAAAGTATTCTAATGGTATCTTGCTCATTATTATATCCCCATAACTTCAAATAGGCAAATACCAATCAGGGATATTGATAATGTTAAAATAGTTATAGAGGATCTTCTAGAGTTTAGAGTATAAATCCTTTTAAGCCTAAATAAACCTTGTGGTTTTGATCCTGAGTTTTCCTAATGGAAAATTTTGGGAATTAATCAGATATCGAACCCTATACGCTTGCAAACCCTATTGTAAATTATTACTCAAATAATATGGTAGGTCTGTTTACATTACAATAAATTATAAATACTAGGGTAATTTACCTAGGTGTTAGTTAAACTATATACATAATATCCTTTATATAATCGAGTAGTGTCCCGACGGGCGACGACTCACCTCTAAATGATTTATAACGTTAAAAATTGATGAGCCATAAGCTGGGATTGAACCAGAGACCTCCAGAATGTAGGCCGACGACGCTACCATTGCGCCATTCCAATGTAACGAATATCAGAGCATAAAACTTACTATTTAAACAGTAACTATCTATTTAAATATTTTAATTTTAATTATAACTGCATAACGCCGGTCGTCCACTGGAAGCGACTACGCGCGACCTATCCGAATATATATAGAGTACCATATAACCTCGTCCTTTGCAAGCGACCTTGAATAGGCGACTACGCGCGATTACAGGCGACTAGCGACTTGTCCCAATGAAATGGGATTAGTCGCTTGTAGTCGCCTGTTTAAATACCTTGTTTTCACTAAGCTTAGCACTTATTACTAGTTACTACTGCTACTTAGATAGATTTCTTTTATCTTTTATCTTTTACTACTTAATATTTATTAAAATTGACTAATTTAAAAATAATACATAATTTTAAACATATTTTAATTGATATCAATGTCATTTGTCCTACTTATTGTTTTTATAATGTTATTTGTTACCAATGTAATATAATTTAATTTATTTTTTTTTTTTAGTTTTTTTTTTTTTTTGGTTTTTTAAATTTTTTGTTGATTAAAAAGAGGTTAGATTAAACATTTTTTATATTTGTTAAAATGCATGGCTAGAATTAGCGGCCGCCCCAGGTTCAAGCATCTGCTTAAAAAAAAAAAAAAAATAAATATAACTACATAAATACGTATAAAAGTGTATAATAATATTATGTATTTCTATTGGTGTGAGGAATAAAATTATTATTTATTTCTTTATACCGGGTGTCCCAGCTAATATGGAACAGCGAAATATCTCCGGAACCAAGAAAGATAGAAAGATGCTGTTTTTAGGGTTCGATTATGGCTATAAATGTGCTTCTAGAAAAAATACTGAACATTTTTTGTGTTCAGCAAAAGTGTGTGCAGTATAAATAATAAAAAAAAGTTATTAATAAGCCATATTTTTAGACTATAGTTTTGGATTTTACGGCTAAAAATAAGAATTTTTTAATCCCTTGGAAATGTTTCGCTCCGAGCATTAGTTTGGCGTCTGGAGAGTACTGAACCTGTTAAAATTAAGTTCATTTTTCAGCTGAACTAATGGATTTAGGGGGGAAAAAATCATACAAAAAGTTTTTATTTTTTGTCGTAAAATCCAAATCCATTCTTAAAAACATGCATTATTAGTAATTTTTTCACGTTTTGAGTCTTATGAACGCTCTTTTACGCAAGAAACAGTTACAAATAAGATATGTATTTTTGACTGGATTNAAAAATCATACAAAAAGTTTTTATTTTTTGTCGTAAAATCCAAATCCATTCTTAAAAACATGCATTATTAGTAATTTTTTCACGTTTTGAGTCTTATGAACGCTCTTTTACGCAAGAAACAGTTACAAATAAGATATGTATTTTTGACTAGATTTGGATGGCTTGGAATGATTTGGAAAAAATATGGCTTCCTATCCACTTTCTTTTATTATGCAAACTGCACACACTTTTGCTCATAACAAAAAATGTTCAGCATTTCTTCTGGAAGCGCATTTATAGCCATTATCGAACCCTGAAAACCACATATTTTTTTTATCAATCACAGTTCCAGAGATATTTCGCTGTTCCATATTAGCTGGGACACACGGTATTCACTATGGAAATAGAAAAATTAATCACGCAAATTTATAACAAAACCCCACTATGTATGAGGAATAATTTGTATTATTCCCGCGGGATATTCTGACAGTTGGAAATGTTCCTGAGGAAGTTAACGCTAGACGTTCTACAGGTGTTATTGTGTCCCTAAAATTTGAAATTTTGGTGATCGAGCGATATACACTCTTCGGTACGGCGCGCAAAGACGTGAAGTGACAGTCGCTTACAGTGGACGACCCCTGTCGCGCATAGTCGCCTGATTCAAGTCGCCTGTAGTCGCCAGGTCGCTTAGTCGCGCATAGTCGCTTCCAGTGGACGACCAGCCTATACACGTCTACATCGAGCTTCATAATATTCTGCACGCACTTAACCTTCAATACAAGATGTAGATCATGATGTTTTACATGAGGTTTATTAGCCCCTCCCCCTTCCCAAGCAACCTCGGTGTACAAAACTTTGTTTAAAGTCGGTAGCAGACCTTTCTCTGGAGGTTTTATTGAGGATAACAGTAAATCGTATCAAAAACCAGATTGCACCAACTATAACTGATAATATGATAGATCAACAAGTTTAATCATATGATTTTTTTTCGTATCTCCTTTATTTATTACTTAAATAGTGCTAGATTTATTTGATTTTAGGTAAATGTTGTACATTTTCTACGAAATATTTAACTTCAAAGACATCTTGAACCATAAAATTTGATAAAAAGGCATATTAGTATGTACATCCAACTGCCACAAGCATGTCAAATTTGATGATTCTAGCTGCCCTATCAGTATGGAAGAACTCAAAGAATGTGTGAAACATTTACAAACATTACACTAAATCTTAAAGTTTCTAGCTCAATCTAAGGTATGACTTACGGAGATTATTATTCGATAGGCCTACCATCTTAAGAAGAGTGTCTGTGGGCTTGTTTTTTATCTTCAATTTTGAAAATCCACTCTTATTTATGTATATGTTTAATAAAATCGTATAATATATTATATCAATTTTATCGACAGTTACCATGCAATATAAATTATAAATGTTATTTCACTAAAAAGTTGCTTGTAAAGTGCTTGTTTATATGTCAGAGAATGTTATTTATGAATTGTGAAATAATGCGCAAGCACAGTTCATTATCACGCTGATCAACTGACAACGGCAGAAAACACAAACCTCCAGTTAAGTTAACATCGCTTTAAGATTCTTATTTTTTTTTAAATCAGTTATTTGTACGTTGTACGCAACTTAAAAATAAGTTGTTTTACTTCAACCCGCAGAAACCGTACAGTAAGGTACTGTCACACGAGCCCGTATAAACAACATTTAATTACGATCTCTATTTAATTACATTATGTAATTTACAAAATCACAAATCATAATAACAAGATTATTATGTGATAGCAAACAAATCAAACATCACAAATGAAAAGAAACAAATAATTAAAATCGCTTTTAAAAAATAAAATATAAAGAAACAAACAAAAAAAAGATAATGGCGGAAAACCCGTAATTTTAATGGTTTCTTTAAAAGATTCAATGGATTATGTACGTGTGGATCCTCCGTCCTTGGTCGTACGTGCTGCTACACCCCGATATACTACATAAGGACCTCATTGGAGAAAAAAAAACCCGCCATTTTAAAGAAAAAGGAGGGAGAAAGGCATTGTATTGACTCCTTAAAGAGGAAATTAAGGAGAAGGACATCTCTGTACAAAGGACATCCACATAAAAGAGCGTTTTACCTAAAGGATCAGGAAGAATAAAGGACATTTCTCTAGTGATAGTTGAATTATAGTCCTTAATCTTCTCTTAGAGCGTATTAGAGGACCTTCCACGACCCAAACCATACAATACTTAAGGACATTTCACTAGTTAAACTCCTCTAAACTTCTTAAAGCAGGATCCCTTTTGAACCCTTTACTATAAGTCCGCCTTTACCACACACATCCTCATCATCCCTTAAATATTGGATTAAAATATATTAGAATGTGAACACACTCACTGCCCCTCTATTTTTAAGGGTTTGTGGAAAAGGATGAAAAGCTTAACCTATTTTAACCCCTTAAAACTTAAATCTGGGATGTACGTTAAACTGTTAAACTGCGGTCATTTTACCGTCATTTAACCATTTAATAAGATGTAATTTTTACCTAATGTAAAGGTTTGGTTTTATTTTAGATTTTTACAAAAGCTTTCTATTTCTATTTTCTACATTTTTTATTTTGTTAGTGGTATAGGTAATAAATAATATACTGTCGCTAAATTAAAAAAAGTTTGAGGGCTTGTTTTTTATTTATCAATTTTTCAGCCGTAAAAGTAAAATAAAGGGTTTTTCTGTTAGGCATATTACTGTATTGTATTGTATTTTTATTATTTATTTCTTTTCTTTTTTTTTTTCAATTAACCATTTCATTTAGAGTTCTAAAAATCAGCAATAGAAGCACGTGTATCCAGCAAGTATCATATTAATTATTATCAACAGCCAACCTATCATCTTAGAGGATTTAATATTGTTAAGCTAAACAGTTTTATATTTTTAAAGTATACCTTTTTATTAATATTAATACTTTTTTTTAAGTAAAACTAAATAAATTGTTCCATAATTCACACTGCAATTTACGTACATCCAGGAAGCGGTGAACCCTTTTATTACAATTTACCACAAAAAAAAGAAGCATAATCGGGGACTCCAGCTATAAAACGATTCGAACTCATGACAGAACAATAGAAAATCAACAACAATCCTGCCTAACGCCCTTCCCTCGTTGAGAAATAGAACCCCCAAACAATGAAAATACTGGAATCCAGCTAACCTCTTCAGGGGGGAATTACAGAGAACCGGAAGACTTCACTTCAATTCCAAAACACAACAAAAGGACCAAAGTTCCGAACTGGTAATACACTGCAATCGACTCACTAAACCGATTATACACGCAACTGAATCCCATCCGACTAATCGGTAATGATTCTTTTTGAAAGAAAAACTCTCCTAATTTTATACACCATTTATTATTATTATCATTTTGAAAAAAATGAAATAAAAATAGAAGTGTAGCAAAACAGTAGCCTTGGAGAAAAATGAAATATTGTTACTAAGATTCACCAGTCATTTGAATTCTCCATATTATTATATATTACAAAATACAAAAAGAAATAATACAATTGAAAATAGTAGAGTTAGAAATAAAATTAAGTACATAGACATTGTTTTTAAAACAATTAGACAATGTTTTTATATCATATCAAATGCGATGGAAATTCAAATAATTTATTTCATTTTTCTTCTTTCGGTTTCTATAATTTGCGCCTAAACCTAAAGTATGTTTAGATTTTATTTGGTTAAGGTTTCCGCAAGCTAGATCAGTGGCGTACCTAGAACTTTTGCCGCCCGGGGCGGTCTCCAATTGCCGCCCTTTTTATAAGTCAATCAAATTATGGTTTTTATAAATTAATAAACATAAATAAATACTTGTAATTGAGACAAACTGTAGGTGGAAAATTTTTTACCATTGGATGTCATATTTAAATTAGGCAGTAATAAAGGAGGTCGCATAAATGGATATACCTATAAACGCANTTTGAGGTAAAATTTCTTTGGCTAAGGTTCCGCTAATATTAGATTACGTCCATTTTGAGGTAAAATTTCTTTGGCTAAGGTTCCGCTAATATTAGATTACGTCCATTTTGAGGTAAAATTTCTTTGGCTAAGGTTCCGCTAATATTAGATTACGTCCATTTTGAGGTAAAATTTCTTTGGCTAAGGTTCCGCTAATATTAGATTACGTCCATTTTGAGGTAAAATTTCTTTGGCTAAGGTTCCGCTAATATTAGATTACGTCCATTTTGAGGTAAAATTTCTTTGGCTAAGGTTCCGCTAATATTAGATTACGTCCATTTTGAGGTAAAATTTCTTTGGCTAAGGTTCCGCTAATATTAGATTACGTCCATTTTGAGGTAAAATTTCTTTGGCTAAGGTTCCGCTAATATTAGATTACGTCCATTTTGAGGTAAAATTTCTTTGGCTAAGGTTCCGCTAATATTAGATTACGTCCATTTTGAGGTAAAATTTCTTTGGCTAAGGTTCCGCTAATATTAGATTACGTCCATTTTGAGGTAAAATTTCTTTGGCTAAGGTTCCGCTAATATTAGATTACGTCCATTTTGAGGTAAAATTTCTTTGGCTAAGGTTCCGCTAATATTAGATTACGTCCATTTTGAGGTAAAATTTCTTTGGCTAAGGTTCCGCTAATATTAGATTACGTCCATTTTGAGGTAAAATTTCTTTGGCTAAGGTTCCGCTAATATTAGATTACGTCCATTTTGAGGTAAAATTTCTTTGGCTAAGGTTCCGCTAATATTAGATTACGTCCATTTTGAGGTAAAATTTCTTTGGCTAAGGTTCCGCTAATATTAGATTACGTCCATTTTGAGGTAAAATTTCTTTGGCTAAGGTTCCGCTAATATTAGATTACGTCCATTTTGAGGTAAAATTTCTTTGGCTAAGGTTCCGCTAATATTAGATTACGTCCATTTTGAGGTAAAATTTCTTTGGCTAAGGTTCCGCTAATATTAGATTACGTCCATTTTGAGGTAAAATTTCTTTGGCTAAGGTTCCGCTAATATTAGATTACGTCCATTTTGAGGTAAAATTTCTTTGGCTAAGGTTCCGCTAATATTAGATTACGTCCATTTTGAGGTAAAATTTCTTTGGCTAAGGTTCCGCTAATATTAGATTACGTCCATTTTGAGGTAAAATTTCTTTGGCTAAGGTTCCGCTAATATTAGATTACGTCCATTTTGAGGTAAAATTTCTTTGGCTAAGGTTCCGCTAATATTAGATTACGTCCATTTTGAGGTAAAATTTCTTTGGCTAAGGTTCCGCTAATATTAGATTACGTCCATTTTGAGGTAAAATTTCTTTGGCTAAGGTTCCGCTAATATTAGATTACGTCCATTTTGAGGTAAAATTTCTTTGGCTAAGGTTCCGCTAATATTAGATTACGTCCATTTTGAGCTAAAGTTTCTTTGACTATGGTCTTTGAAACGATTAGAGGTTGTTGGATAGACAGGCTTCTCCCAGGACCAACTATAGAGACATTGCGAATTTACCGTTTCTTTGTTTAACTTTATTATTATGATAAAGTTATTTTAGAGAATAACAGGATTTAATACGGTTGTGATAAAGATTTGTTTAAAAGCGGTTTTTATATTTTATATCTAAGTGAAGGGATGGATGCGGGTGGGCTGGGAATCCTAGCGGGTGGGCTCACTTCTTCATCCAAGTTTTTTCCTCTGCTTACACTCCCTAGGGCCGTCAAAATAAACAGCTTCCTGAATTAAGATGTCAACCCTTCCACCTCGAGAACTGGGATTATCTGAGCCAACTAAACAAAAACCTACCGACCGCAAACAATCACACAAAAAAAAAAACATTATCAAGATATAAAAAAAAATCTAAAATAAGAGAAGAAACTCCACTTTGATGTTATGCTTTAATCATAGTCGGTCCTAAACCCCAAAGCCAGGACCCACAGTGTTGACTACAAAAACAAGACTCTGTGTTTAGTCACAGACCGACAAATCCTTAATGGTTTGTATTTAGTTGGACCATTACACACTCTACAACCGACTTAACTCCACCTGGGCAACACTGTGGGAAAACGACAGACTTTATTAAACCGAACAAAAACTTATTTCTGGGAACGTATTTTAACAATCTATAACTCAAGCGAAGGGAAATAGTCAACGTCCCCCTGACCGAAACTAAAACCGTGAAAAGAAAACATAAAAGAAATAGAAAAGAAAAATCATAGAATAAAAAAAATAAAAGTAAATTATTCGGAATGCTCAATTTATCAGGAAGTAAAATTTTATTCTTTGCATCTTAGAAACTTATACTTAATAGAAATAGAAACGCTTGTTCTAGAGTAACATTCTTTCTTTTCGTTGATTTACTTCAAATTTATTATAGAGATCTGCAGTTCTTTGAATTCCAGATGGTCCAAATGCATAATTTAGTGATTCGATTTTTAAGTTTTTGGTAGTATTCATTCTACGGAAAGTTTAAATTTTAATTTAAATCAAATGTACAGGCCCGCGGTTCAAGTCCCAGCACTGGAGTATATTTTTTTCTGTCTGTCTTCCAGTTTTAATAATAATTATAATTTGATTTAAATTAAAATTTAAACTTTCCGTTGTCTGAGTACTACCAAAAACTTAAAAATTGAATTTATAATTGATTGTACAAGGTACAGGTACTAATCGAGTACTTTATAATTATAAGCGTGCTAGGTCTAGTTATAATGTCATAAATATTGACTTGCTAAACTTGTAGAAATATTGAAACCTTGGATTCGGGACTAGTTATCGGTTAAGGCAGAGAAAAATCATTCTCCTGCGTAGCTTAGTTGAAAAGAGCGCGGAAATGTAGAGGCCCGTGGTCTGGAGTCTATTTTTCTCTGTCTGTCTCCCAGTGTTAATAATAATTATAATTTGATTTAAATCAATGCATAATTTATTAAATAAAAATTATGGCTCATAATAAAAATAATTGTAACTCGTAAAGGATAGAATAGTAAGCAATATCTGTTAACGTATCTTTAAATGACGAAAATCGGTTATGAAGAAATAATATTTGATTATTACTGCATTTGGACTAATAAAAACATTTCTTCCATAGAAGCTCAATAATGGAAACTGAAGAGCGTAAACCTGGAGGTTCTTACCTTAATAATAATTAGATAATACAAATTCAGACTGTTTAAATATACTCGCTTTTTCGTTTCTTCTTTACTTTTTTAATAATTTTTTAATTAAAGAAGAAGTGTTACGTGATTGCGCGAAAATCTTTTTTTTTTTTTTTTTTTTTTTTTTTAAAAAAAA